>CM055121.1:516686581-516691581 GCA_029206835.1 Rana muscosa | reverse complement strand
CTCTGTTTAGGACAATAACATGGATAATAGTCGTTATAATTAGCACTTTAGAATTCGAACGTTCGCATCCATTGTATTTAATAGGGTTCTAATGTTCGTGCGAACTTTCGGTCCGTTCGCGGGTTCTGGTGCGAACCGAACCCGGGGGTGTTCGGCTCATCACTAATAGAGAAGCTGTGTCGGTCCATGGACGAAAGAGTAACTACTTTTTAGCCTCACAAAATACAACATTTCAGTGAATGTACAAAAGTATTACGTTCTGATCCTATACAGAATCTGCTATTATCAGTTTATGAAGTTTATCCACCAATTTCTTTATTAGAATCGAGAAATCAATTGTACGATAAAGGATTCCATACGGGTAAATTATTTTGACATGGTATGGCAGGAAATTAGGAAAATTACTGAAGTAAAAAGGGATTTACTTCATACACGCCAATTTGGAATAATAGTAGTTATGTGGAACTGGGGAAATTTGAGGGGTTTGAGATTTGGAGGCAGAAGGGACTGAGGTATATGCCACAGCTATTTGAGGAAGATGCGATGAAAACCTTTAGTGAATTAAGCAAAGAATATAATATTCCAAATCAAAGATTTTTTCAATTCCTTCAGCTTCGGCATGCGTTAAAAACACAGGGTCACTTACAGGAATTGAAGTTCAATAAGGTCAGTGGTGATAGCCTTGTTGGATAAGACAGGGCAAAAAAAAAAGGTCCGATATCACAATTATATGATATATTATTTGATAAATTAAAAAAAAAATTGGATATACCAGCAAGATTAGCCTGGTCGGGGGATATTGGGCCAATTTCAGATGAACAGTGGGCACAGGCACTATCAGTAATGCCTCAGGCCTCTCCATCTCCAACACAAAATGTAACACAATTATTTATCCTACATAGGGCACATTACACACCAGAGAAATTATTTAAATGGAAATGTAGAGATACAGACCAATGTCCTAGATGTAAAGGGAGAGTAGCCAAATACACATGTTATGGAGATGCCTTAAACTTCATCTCTATTGGTCTGGGGTGTATCTATGATTAATAGTGTATTTGAGAGTGGGATGCTTATGGAGCCCTGGGGTTGTCTTCTGGGTATACTGGAAGAATATCAATATCAAGAATCCCAGAGGATTATACTGTTTCAATAAATAGAAGTCTATTCCAGGCTCGTAAGCTTATTGCACAAAAGTGGTTATTACCATACCCACCCACTGTAGCAGAATGGAAAATACAAGCAAGGGAAACTAATTAAGGAAAAGTTTACTTTCTTACGCAGAGGTTGCCCAGGGAAATTTGAAAAAATATGGATAAGGTGGTGTAATATCTTGGAGGTATGAGGGGGGAGGAGGGAGGAGGGATGGGTGAGTAGAGATAGGAGAGGGGGGGAGACCATGGGGGCTAGGGGTAGGGGGATGCGATCTGTGTTTTTTGTTATTTTTTTCTTTTCTCCTCTCAATGCGGGCTTGGGTTGTATGTTGTATTTGGCGTTTTTGTTGTTTGTATGTAAAAAGTAAAATAAAAAGATGATTTGATAAAAATAAAAAAAAGAGACCAGAAAAACGAGCTGCACAGTGGAGGCAAGTATAACAGGTTTGTTATTTTTAATGTTCCATTAAGAGACTGCAGATGACACAGCAGTGTCAAATTGACCAGCGGCAGGACAATTTTAAACAGCAAGGCTAGGCCTCCATTTACTAAAGATAAAAAGCCAAGGCTGGGCGTTTTCTAATAGAATTAGGATACTACAGAAGATACAGCAGTGTAAAATTTGTCAGAAGCAGAACAGTTTTAATCAGGGATAATAGGCCAAAATAACCACAATACAATGGTATGTGGTTCTATCAAGTATGCACAAAAATTAACCAAAATGGACAGTCTAGAAAGTGAGTTACTATAAAAAGATTATTATAAAAAGAAATGCACTTCCTCTATTCTGAATAGCTCTATAGATTTGTGTGACTGTCATGAGATGTTCTTATGTTCACTTAGAACATTCTTTCAGTGCCTATCATAAAATAGAAATGTAGTTGTACAGGACAGTTTTAGTTGTGTCTCGCAGTAATTAGTTGATCCCAGGTACTGACAGAACAGTGGCTAGGAGAAATCTGACCCTTTTATATCCCAGTCTCAGGAGGGAAATTGCAGAAAATTTGGTAATGAACATACCAAGACTGAGGTTCATAACCAGGTGACTTTTTATTGATGTGGACAGCTCGACAAGCCTGAAGTGACTATGACAGAATTGATATTATACACAGGAAGTTTTTTCTGAAAAACTATTTGAGCTCAAAAATTTGAAATTAAAAAAAATTCTTCTTTACCACAGGTTCACTTTAGCTACGACAAATGCTTAAATTGCGCCCTTAAAGCTAATTTGTAGCAGTACAGTTAAATGTCGAATAGACCTTTAAAATCGCTCAGCCTCCGATTCCTGCATTTTAAATGCAGTAATATTTTACTTAAAAACTTAAAATGTTCTCCAGATATAAAAATGAACTTCAAAATGAAGTCATTGGTTTTGCTAGCCTTTTCCTACCTTCTGCTTGTTGCCACTGGCTGTTGAATGCAACGGGTGAACGCATTGAGCAAAAAACAAGGTGCAGGAGCCAGTCGGGCCAATTTCGCTAACTTTACAACAGAACTACCTTGTTTTTGGAATTCCCAGATGCTAGAAAAGATTACTGAAAAAGTCTGCATGCACCCGAGTATTGGTGCTAAAAAGGTTCGATTTCACTTTATTATACAAAGATAATTAAATTTACAGAATCAGCGGTATGATATTACAGAGGCCAAAACACCACTTAAAAAAAAACCAAACAAAGCCTATTTATAATGCATAGCTATGCGCTTTGCAAATCTGCTTGGGAGGAGAACGTTATCATGTGACCTGTGAAAGTCATGCGACAGCCTTCAATTAAAATAACACAGTTCTCTCCTTGCGTAAAGCAGAGAATACTCCACAACATACTGCAAGGTACACACACCACAACCCACATTTTATAAATCGGCCACAAATCAGTCAGACATATGAATTAACCTAGTGATGTCTGTGTAGCAACAGTATAACTAGTGATAATGCCCATAGGGGCCAGACAATAGATTGCTTTTGTTTGTAGTTAAAACTTTGTGCAATGCAGTTCATATGAATTTTTTCTTTAAATACTCAAAGTTTTGACCTATTCTTTTTCAAAGCCATATGCCGTTTTTTGTGCACGAAAAATTATTCCCTCAGGTCTCACTAATGTAAAAAGCAAATGATGCCGGTCGTATTTTCCGTCGGAATAAACTCGATGGGTTTTTCGGACGGAATTCTGTTCAAGCTGTCTTGCATACACACTGTCAAACCAAATTCCCACTGTCAAGAACGCAATGACGTACAACAATACGACGAGCCGAGAAAAATTAAGTTCAATGTTTCTGAGCAGGCGTTGACTTGATTCTGAGCATGCATGGTTTTTAGTCCGTCGGAATTGTATCCAGACAAACGGAAATTCCGATTTTTTTATTTTTTTTCCCCCCCAACGGAAAAAAATTCTGAGAACATGTTCTCTTTCTAAGTCCGTTGGAATTTCTGAGGGAAAAAGTCTGATGGGGCATACACGGTCGGAATATCCGATGAAAAATTCAGACAGAGTTTTTCCATCGGAAATTCTGAGCGTGTGTAAGTGGCATAAGTGTAATAGTTTTTCATCATCACTGCTCGAATTACAGTTTTAAACCCAAAAAGTTTTTTTCTTAAATAAAAAAGGTCTGTTTCCCAAGATAAGTTGCATAACTAGGTGAAGCCTATAGCAATGTTTCTCAACTCCAGTCCTCAAGTACCCCCAACAGGTCTTGTATTTAGGATTTCCCTCAGATGAAAACAGCTGAGCCAATTAAGGCAGTGCAACTGATTAAATCACCAATGGAAATAAAAAGAAAAGCCTGAAAACCTGACCTGTTGGGGGCACTTGAGGACTGGAGTTGAGAAACATTGGCCTATAGGACTGTCCATCAGCAAGTTTGGAAAATAGTCAGTAGAAGGCATTTGTAAACAACCCAGGTTCCCATACTCACACTCTTCACGAACAAGCCTGTGTACCATTGCACAGAGCAGACAAACCCAGCTGTGCTTTATCTCTGGGCGCAAATAATATTGTATTAAAAATTTTCTACCCCAACAATTTTTTACACATCAGAGTGTTCCATTGGAAAGCTGATGCTTTGTATATGAAAGCAGAAAATCATTTCTCCTACAGGCTATTGGTACAGGGTTTGTCAACCCTTCCTGCAGCACTTGACAGTTTAAAAAAAGTTAAAGATCAGCAAAATGTTTACTGTACATGAGGCTTGGCTACATTACATGCAAAAAAAAAAATCACAAGAGTTTAACTGGACTTCAAAGAGTAACTCCACTTTTGTTGAGAAAAAACAAAAAAACAATCCCTTCTGAGTGATCACTGTTGCATTGCAATGACTAACAAACTTTGCTATAGATTCCTACCTGTTTCTGCTCTGAAAAAAAAAGCCATTTGTTATCTGCAGAATGAAACTGAATGACAGTGCACTTTTTATTAACAGTGGATGCACTTGCAGTGTTCGAATGAGTAAAACTCATCTCTTTAGAAGCAAATAACTTTTAGTTGCAGAGGATGCCTAAAATCTGAATTGTATCTTGGTGCGGACATTTGGGAAAATTAGTGAGCCAATCACACAAGGAGGAAATTACATATAGGAGGATGTTCTATACACCAACAGAACGCCTCCAGATTGCCATATTGCGTAGAATTTTACAGAAAAGGACAGTTCAGCAGCAACTGTGTATAAAAAGCAAATGGCCGTCCTGAGGGGCGGTCAAAAAGGGGTGGTTTGACTTAACGTCCCCCCCCCACAAAAGTGGAGTTACCCTTTAAGTTTACTGATCCTTTCACTGGTTCTCTTTCTTTTCACACAGTAGAGATCAATTACGGTCTATTTATTGAAACAAAACAGTAGAAAGGTCAGTTGGGTAAT
>CM055121.1:516681364-516686481 GCA_029206835.1 Rana muscosa | reverse complement strand
ACGTAGCTTAAGGATCTGTTACTGATAACTTGGTGCCAGATACCACATGATACCTTCAGAGGTCTAGCAAAGACCATGCCTTAATGGGTGGTCATCATTTTATGGCTCATCTGTGTATATATACACAGTTAAATTCATAATAAAAAATAATTATATATATATATACATATATATATATACACACACACACACACACACATTATACATACACACACACACTTTATTTTTATTTTTTTCCCCCGGCATTTACAAAACATTTTCAAGCGTCTTTTGATGACGAAACACGTAGGTATGGTTTGCAGATTCTACATCATCACGCCTCTCCATACGGAGACACGGAGCACAACAAGCAGGAAAAGCCTCGAGGAGATGCGCGCTCCTATCCTATTATCCAATCACGCAATTTTTGAACAGCAACTCTAAGTGCAATACTTTGTGGCAATTAAAATATTTGTTTACAGTATCACGCTATGGTTCCCTTTTCTGTTTAGATCTCCATGAGACAATAGACACCATCTCCTGCCATTCAATCATCCACAGTGGGTCTAGAGCAGGGGTCTCAAACCTGCGGTCCTCCAGCTGTTGCGGAACTACAAGTCCCATCATGCCTCTGCCTATGGGGGTCATGCTTGTAACTGTTTAGTCTTGCAATGCCTCATGGGAATTGTAGTTCTGCAACAGCTGGAGGGCCACCAGTTTGAGACCCCTGGTCTAGAGACCTTAAATCCCTGTGCGAGAAGAGACCGCCGTTATAGTGGTCACATAGTTGTGGTAAGGAGATTACTATACCATTCTTGGGTGCCTTTCTGGTGGATGAAGACTATCACAAGTTCTCTCTTTATACCAATATGGACACACTCTAAGACTGATTTTGCTTGAATTGCAGCATCCTTAATTGTGATTTACTTTAAAGCAATTTATTCACTTTATTTTTTCACAGCTCATCATTTTTCACAATTGTCTATCACCTTCCATGGTTTTTATCATATTTCATATGTTAGTTGCATTTAAAACATATGGTTTATGACTTTATATTTCATGCATCTCGATTGTTAATCAGTTTTACCACTATATTCACATATGTTTTTTTCATTAAGGTTATACACATGATCATCATCATTTAAAATTTATAGCGCTGTACCTTTATTATCACATGAAAAGATGTAATAAAATATTTACAAAAAAAGTGAGGGGTGCACTCACTTTTGTGAGATACTGTACATCTAAAATCGGAAGGAGGGTTTAGGAATTACAGCTCTTAGAAATAGCCATCCTGCCCCCCTTTTTCAAGGGACAAAAGGTAATTGGACAATTTAATCAAAAGCGGTTTCATGGCCAGGTGTGGGCTACTCCATCATTAAGCAGGTAAAAGGTCAGGGGTTGATTCTAAGTGTGGTATTTGCGTTTGGAATCTATTGCTGTGAATCTACATCATGCGTTCCCAGGAGCTGTCCATGCAAGTGAAACAGGCCATTGTAAGGCTTCAAAAACTAAACAAATCCACCAGAGAGATAGCAGCAACATTAGGAGTGGCCAAATCAACAGTTTGGTACATTCTGAGGAAAGAAGAATGCACTGGTGAGCCAAGCAACATAAAAAAGGCCTAGAAGTCCACGGAAGACAACAGCGGTGGATGATCGCAGGATCCTCTCTATGGTAAAGAAAAACTCATTCACAACATCCAGACAAATGGACACTCTCCAGGAGGTTGGCATATTGTCCTCAATGTCTACAATCAACAGAAGACTTCATGAGAGCAATTACAGAGGTTTTACCACAAGGTGCAAACCATTCATAAGCCTGAATAGAAAAGCCAGATTAGACTTTGCCAAAAAACATCTAAAAAAGTCAGACCAGTTATGGAAAAGCATTCTTTGGACGGATGAAACAGATTAATCTGTACCAGAATGACAGGAAGAAAAAACATGTGAAGAAGGCTTGGAACAGCTCATGATCCAAAGCACACAACGTCATCTGTAAAACATGGTGGGAGGCAGTGTGATGGCATGGGCATGCATGGCTTCCAGTGGCACTGGGTCATTGGTGTTTGATGAAGTGACAGAAGCAGCCCAAGCTGCAGTGTTTAGAGATATACCGTCAGCCCAGATTCAACCAAATGCAGAAAAGTTGATTGGACAGCGCTTCACAGTACAGATGGACAATGATCTAAAAACACACTGCAAAAGCAACCCAGGAGCTTTTGAAGGAAAAGAAGCGGAATATTCTGCAATGGCCAAGTCAATCACCTGATCTCAACCCAATTAAGTATGCATTTCACTTGCTAAAGGCAAAACTAAAAAGGCAGAAAGACCCATAAAGAACTGAAGACAGCTGCAGTTAGAGCCTGGCAAAATCATCAGAAAGGAGATATGGGGGAAAAAAAAAAAAAGAAGAAAGGAGGAAACACAGTCTTTAGTAATGTCCATGGGTTCCAGACTTCAGGCAGTCAGTCAGTAAAGGATTCTCAACAAAATATAAAAAAAATTACATTTTATTTATGATATTGAATTTGTCCAATTACATTTGAGCCCCTGAAAATGGGGGTGGTGGGGGCAGACTGTGTATAAAAATGGTTGCAATTCCCAAAATTTGCACTTGATATTTATGTTCAACCCCTTTAATTAAAAGCTGAAAGTCTGCACTTCAAATTCATGTGGACTGTTTAAATTGTATTGTGGTGGCATACAGAGCCAAAAGTGTGATATATACCGTATTTATCGGCGTATAACACGCACCCCAAGTTTAGGAGGGAAGTTTAAGGAAAAAAAAAAACTTACATTTAAATGCAGCCTTACCAGTGTCCGTTGCAGCCTTGTCAGCAGTGTCCATTGCAGCCTTTGCCCAGTGTCCAGTGCAGCCTTTGCCCAGTGCAGCTTTGCTCAGTGTCCAGTGCAGCTTTGTCCAGTGCAGCCTTTGCCCAGTGTCCAGTGCAGCTTTGCCCAGTGTCCAGTGCAGCCTTTGCCCAGTGCAGCCTTTTCCCAGTGTAGCTTTGTCCAGTGCAGCCTTTGCCCAGTGTCCAGTGCAGCCTTTGCCAAGTGCAGCCTTGCCCCAGTTTTCAAAATTGGCGCTGCCGAGATTGCCGCAGAGACTAGGCGGAGCGGGGCGAACGCCGCCGAGAACGCAGGGACGCAGAGACGCAGGGACTGGGCGGAGCCGCCGCCGAGATACATATAGCCGAGTGTACTCGGCTATACTCGGCTTTTCTCGGCTCCGCTCACAGTCACGCCGAGTCCCGCCCTATGATGGACATATCACAGGTCCAATGGCGGGACTGGGTGTGACTGTGAGCAGAGCCGAGAAAAGCCGAGTATAGCCGAGTACACTCGGCTATGTGTATCTCGGCGGCGATCGCTGCGCTCCGCTCAGTCAGCGGAGATCGCCGGGATCAGTGGGTATCGGCGTATAACACGCACCCACGATTTTCCCCTGATTTTAAGGGGAAAAAAGTGTGTGTTATACGCCGATATATATATATATATATACCGTATTTTTATTAGCGGTTACAGAAAGTATTCAGACCCCCTTACATTTTTCACTCTGTTATATTGGAGCCATTTGCTAAAATCATTTTAAGTTCATTTTTTTTCCTCATTAATGTACACACAGCACCCCATATTGACAGAAAAAAACACAGAATTGTTGACATTTTTGCAGATTAAAAAAGAAAAACTAAAATATCACATGGTCCTAAGTATTCAGACCCTTTGCTCAGTATTTAGTAGAAGCACCCTTTTGATCTAATACAGCCATGAGTCTTTTTGGGAAAGATGCAACAAGTTATTCACATTTGAATTTGGGGATCCTCTGCCATTCCTCCTTGCAGATCCTCTCCAGTTCTGTCAGGTTGGATGGTAAACGTTGGTGGACGGCCATTTTTAGGTCTCTCCAGAGATGCTCAATTGGGTTTAAGTCAGGGCTCTGGCTGGGCCATTCAAGAACAGTTACGGAGTTGTTGTGAAGCCACTCCATTATTTTAGCTGTGTGCTTAGGGTCATTGTCTTGTTGGAAGGTAAACTTTCGGCCCAGTCTGAGGTCCTGAGCACTCTGGAGAAGGTTTTTATCCAGGATATCCCTGTACCTGGCTGCATTCATCTTTCCCTCGATTGCAACCAGTTGTCCTGTCCCTGCAGCTGAAAAACACTCCCACAGCATGATTCTGCCATCACCATGCTTCACTGGTGGGACTGTATTGGACAGGTGATGAGCAGTGCCTGGTTTTCTCCACACATACCGCTTAGAATTAAAGGCCAAAAAGGTTCTATCTTGGTCTCATCAGACCAGAGAATCTTATTTCTCACCATCTTGGAGTCCTTCAGGTGTTTATTAGCAAACTCCATGCAGGCTTTCATGTGTCTTGCACTGAGGAGAGGCTTCTGTCGGGCCACTCTGCCATAAAGCCCCAACTGGTGGAGGGCTGCAGTGATGGTTGACTTTCTAGAACTTTCTCCCATCTCCCGACTGCATCTCTGGAGCTCAGCCACAGTGATCTTTGGGTTCTTGTTTAGCTCTCTCACCAAGGCTCTTCTCCGCCGATAGCTCAGTTTGGACGTCCCAACGTCTTCCATTTAGGGATTATGGAGGCCACTGTGCTCTTAGGAACCTTAAGTGCAGCAGAAGTTTTTTTGTAACCTTGGCCAGATCTGTTCCTTTGCCACAATTCTGTCTCTGCGCTCTTCAGGCAGTTCCTTTGACTTCATGATTCTCATTTGCTCTGACATGCACTGTGAGCTGTAAGGTCTTATATAGACAGGTGTGCGGCTTTCCTAATCAAGTCCAATCAGTATAATCAAACACAGCTGGACTCAAATGAAGGTGTAGAACCATCTCAAGGATGATCAGAAGAAATGGACCGCACCTGAGTTAAATATACGAGTGTCACAGCAAAGGGTCTGAATACTTAGGACCATGTGATATTTCAGATTTTCTTTTTTAATAAATCTGCAAAAATTTCAACAATTCTGTGTTTTTCTGTCAATATGGGGTGCTGTGTGTACATTAATGAGGAAAAAAAATGAAAAATGAACTTAAAATGATTTTAGCAAATGGCTCCAATATAACAAAAGAGTAAAAAATGTAAGGGGGTCTGAATACTTTCCGTACCGTGTGTGTGTGTGTGT
>CM055121.1:512861364-513053864 GCA_029206835.1 Rana muscosa | reverse complement strand
AATGGCAACTGGTTTGATCTTTTTTAAAAGGAGTCTATAAAAATATAGACAAGATAAAAGTGGAAGGAGGAAAAAGAGTTAACAAACCAGTTAACTGTTTCATTGTGGAAACGAATAACAAAGAAATATCTACTGATATGTTGAAGCCACAATAGTTCGTTCTGTACAGTATAATTTCATAGCTGAACTGAATATAGTTCATAGGTAAGTTCCATTTTACAGACTCAGAATCGCCTTTCATGATTGCTATTTACCAATCATTTATAATTTAACATAAAACATGGGGCCTAAATATATGTATATATATATTTTTTTTAAAACAAAAAATGTCTTGAACCTCTTTGTTGCCGTTAATATATATGCGACTTTTCAAAGGCTACATTCACATGGGTGTAAAAATGTTACTGATCTTTTATGTTCTTTTTTTCTTTCTCAAAAGTTCCTGCGTAATGATCAGTAATGTTATGAGCGTTCAAGAGTTGATTCATCAATGGCTATGTCAAAACGCATACAAAACGGTGTTCTTCCAATATAACGGACTATGCATGAAACATTTTTTTTCAAGGCAAAAACTGGCTTATACAATTCAGTACCATTTTATTATTTTTAGTACCACAGAGTACCATTTTTTCACAAGTAATTGTTTACTGTAACTTGAAAGATCCTTTGTTTTACAGACTTTTTACAAGCTGGCAAGCAAGAGACTGGGGAAAAAAAATGCCTTCCAGTTCCAAAATTCCAGCAGAGGAATTCGTCTACTGTACTAGCCACTAATATAAACTGTCCCCCAGACGTATTAAACTTGATCGCCACAGACATTGGTCACAACTGAAATTCAATTTATGAGACAGCCCTATGTAAGTATTTAGGAGAACACAGGGCTGATAGTCCTTTCACCACCCCTGACCTCAATATGGTTGTCCTCCAGAGAGTCAATCTCAATGGAAGCCATCCACCATCACTCTTGTAGTGCTAACTTGTATGAGACACAAAACTCCATAAATATCACAAAATACAATCATAAAGAGCAATCCAATTCCTGGAGCACTTATTTGAAGCCATGTGCTCTTCAGACATTATCAAAACACCATATTAACAGCAGGCTTTGGCAGCAATGGCTTACATGTGTGGTGGCTTCCTCCAGAAGTTGTGGAATGCGCCATTTACACTGTAAGACCACTTTGTCAAGGTCATTTGAAGGTTATGGTCAATGCATTTCAACCACAAGAAACTAGAACTGTATATGGAAAAAAAAAAAATCACATAAAAAGTTTGACTAGGGCGCCTTGTACAAGCCAGGCTGTAGGGTCAACCTACTCCAAGTATTTGTATGAATTGTAAGGAGATCGTAAAGAAACTTGGTCATATTTCTCGTCCTTGTTCTCTATTCCAAGAAGCCAGATGATATGAAAAAAGCCCCTGAAATGATAAATGACAGAGACTAGTTAATGGCTAGAGGGCGCATTTACCGATTCATAATCATTTGTTCTTGGTGATGTATGACCTTAGTCTTAGATTTGAAAAGCTTCTATTTGAAGGTGTAAATGGCTTCTCTTTTTTTTTTCTAGCACACTAAAACCTTGCTGCATTAGGAGTGATTGATCTGACGTACAATTCGTCCCAAAGTGCTATTTTAGAGGGGAACACTGGCTTTTGGAGATTAACTGGGGTGTCTGTTCCATATTAATGAAGCTTGGAGATATACTAACGTTTTGGTAATTTAGTTATTTGTGTCTATAGCTATTGCAGTCATTTTCCCTTAGTCCCCCGCGGTTGTTATACATTGAATTAAAAAGTGCTTCTTAACATCATTTTTTTTTTCCAGTAGCAAATTACCGGCATTATAATGCGAAAAACAAATGTTGACTTGTGTCTTGGAGGAAGTCAGTTGGTTGGCGATACATCAAAGTGTTCGCGAAGGAGTAGTTTGGGCTGCAAGATTGTGGTGTTGCAATTACAGGACTTCACAGCCATCCCTTGCTGTAAAGATATGATATGGACTACAGGGGGTACATACAATAGGGTATGTTCATTGTTTTCATAGCTGTGTCTGTAACCAATTTCACTCATTACCTCTCTTACCTTTGGGATTGCTGGAGAAACCAAAAAGCAATTATGCATTACAAAATTTGTTTAGAGCTATGCATGAGCCCGGGATTCTGGACTAACAGATGATTGTATTTCTGTACAGAAACACATTTCATCTACATTCTGTAGCTATTAACATACATAAAAGCCAAAACAAAAAAACAAACTCATCAAAGTAACAAAATGACATTCTGGTATGTTGGTATGTAACTATACCATTGGGTTCCTCTTTTATAGACCTAAATGATGGACCTGTTGACTTAATAAAAGGCAACATATTTTAAGTGCATCAGTTGTATCTGTGCAATCTGGCAACGATTACTTAGTGTGCTGCACAATATTTCTTATAGACCAAAAGACTGAAGGAGAGAAGGAATGAGAGACAGGGAATGGAATGAGAAAGTGGGAAAAGAGAGGGATGGAGAGAGAGAGAGAGAGAGAGAGATTGATGGATGGAGAGGAGTAAGAGAGAGAAAGAGATGGATGGATGGAGAGGAGAGAGAGAAAGAGAGAGATGGATGGAGAGGAGAAAAAGAGAGAGAGAGAGAGATGGATGGAGAGAAGAGAGAGAGAAACAGAGAGGAGAGGGAGAGGAGAAAGAGAATAAGAAAAGAAAGAAAGAAAGGATGGAAGGAAGGAAGGAAGGAAGGAATGTTTGAAGGAAGGAAGGAAGAGAATGAAAGAGAGAGGGAGAGAGAGAGAGGGGGAAACAGAGAGGAGAGGGAGAGGAGAAAGAAAATAAGCAAAGAAAGAAAGAAAGGATGGAAGGAAGGAATGTTTGAAGGAAGGAAGGAAGAGAATGAAAGAGAGAGGGAGAGAGAGAGAGAGGGAAACAGAGGAGAGGGAGAGGAGAAAGAAAATAAGCAAAGAAAGAAAGAAAGGATGGAAGGAAGGAAGGAAGGAAGGAAGGAATGAAGGAAGGGAGGGAGGAAGGAAGGAAGGAAGGAAGGAAGCGAAAGAAAGAGAGAAAGAGGGAGAGAGAGAGAGAGAGAGAAGAAACAGAGTGGAGAAAGAAATAGAGAGAGAGATGAGAAAGAGAGGAAGAACCAAAGAAGGAAAGGATGGAAGGAAGGAAGGAAGGAAGGAAAGAAAGAAAAAAAGAAAGAAAAGAAAGAAAGAAAAAAAGAAAGAAAGAAAGAAAAGAAAGAAAGAAAAAAAAAGAAAGAAAGAAGTGTGTGTGTATGTGACTGAGATTTTTTTTTAATCTACCAAACCATCCTTTTGTTGCTTATTGTATACAAAGCAAAGTTTTATTGTAGCAAACCGAATATATATAAAATTGAAAGACGCATATTTAGAGAAAAAGGAGAAACCAGGTTTTTGTCATAAATAAAATACAGATGTATTTCGATGTTTCAAAATTTTTATTGAAATTTTTTTCAGCATATCACCAAACAAAAGAATTAGGACAAGCTACATCTATATTAAATGTATTGTATTATTATGTATGAAAGCAAAAATTATATATATATATATATATATATATATATATATATATATATATATATATATATATATATTAGATGGATGGATAAATGGATAGATAGAATAATTGACAGAAAGATATTTTTACTGTAGCCAAGCCTATTTTACACATGATGTAACATGTAACGTATCATCCAGTATACATTTTGGTACATCTTGACATGAAAAGAATAGAGAGAGAGATATTGATACTCGAGTTTGTTTTTATTGATAGCGAAAACATAAATGGATATATTGATAGATAAATAGATAGACAGATAGATACATACATACATACATACACACATACATACATACATATCTTATATAGCAAAAGTGTGTAAAAATATCACTTGTAACCTTTTATAACACAAAATAAAAATAAATAGAACCATAAAATAAGTAGGCACCCATCGTTCAGTAAGCTGAATTCAACAGCTAAATAAAGACAAAACTTTTGTCCTTGATTTGAGGTTCGTGATTTGGAAAAGAAGAAAAGAGGGAAGAGATGTGGAAATGCTGTTACAATGAAAAAGGACAAATTAGAAGACATTTTGTGTGATCAAAGGAGGAATAGAAAGAGAGTTTGGCCATTGAAGGAGCTGGCCTCATTCAGACAAGTCTGGAATAGAAGGGCAGCAAGCGTGTCTTATATAGAATGTGCCTCTATTCACAGTGCAGGTGCGAAGGAGTGTAGCACATTCTGCTACATTATGTAAAGGTTGTTGGAGATTAGTGTTCAAGACTTAATAACACACAAAGCGTGATTTACATTGAGGGAAAACCCCCCTCATCCGTGAACGCGAAATGATTTAACTGTTGATGACTATGGAGTGCTGTGATACCCCTTTAAGTTCCATTGTCCTGGGGAAAGTTTGGGAAGCTCTGGCTAGCCTGGAGCTTGGACAGCCTCCTCCTAGAACAGAAACTTTCCTCCAACTCCACCAGTTTCCATCTCCCTATGCAAATCACCACCTACATTGTTTACAAGCTAAAGTCACTTGAGTGAACATTGATCAACGGCCAGTGACTTGGAGATGCATCAATAGATAGTGAAAGTGATCTGTGATTAGCACTTTGCTGCTGGCATAAAGATTTCCAAAAAAAGAAAAAAAAAGAAAGAAAACGAAAGAAAATAAATAAATAAACACTAATTTTTTATTTCTTTTTTTCATATTAATTTTATAATGAATTTGATCAGATTATCAGTAGAACGTGAAGTGTAGCGTTGGCATGCTCATAAATAAAAATAAAGCAAAACAAAGCTTAAAAAAAGAAAATGTAGCCACTACATTTAGACTGCTAAATAAATTATTATAATTATTGGTAAGCTACAATATATTTTGTTTTTGTTTTGTGGTTTAAATACATTTTTAACATTTTGGAAAAAATGTATTTTGCAAAATAAAATAAAAATAAAAAAAAGCATTTGAATTTTATTAAGTACCAGAAGACTATTTTCTAGTGGGATAAGAAAATGTAAGTTTTGTTTGTGTGTGTAGCAGGTCACAAGTCAGACTATTGTTGTCTAACCTATTAGTAGAGAAAAGCCTCCTTTCATAAATAACACTTTCCTCTAATTTTCCGATGTTGTCTAAATATACACCCAAACAAGTGAAATCAACAATCATCAACAGCTACAAAATAGTATTGCATGGAGCTCGGTGAATTTCTATTGCTCTAAAGTTAAAAAAAAAAAAAAAAAAGAAAGAAAAGAATAGAAAAAAAAAAAAAAACAGAGGGATTTAGCGATAAAATCCCCCTAATCTCTTTTTAAAGGCTCTCGTGAAATAATTCAGAACGGTTTCCGGAAGATGGATTACACACATCTCAATGAAATATTCACACTTCAAACTCCATGCCTGCCCAGTTCAGTCTACTGATAACACTGATTCGCTGTACAAAACTTCCCCCAAAATTCTGCCAATGATCCCTACAAATATATTCTTCTTCGGGGTCAGCTGATTGAAAAAAACTTCAACAAAAAAAATATATTTTAGTGATAAATACACACGATTTTTCAGTATAATCCTTCTTATTATTAAAATAAAAATTAAGTATCAACTTAATTTATTTCGTTTGTATGCAAAAAGTACATTGTTGTGCTGTTTTAAAAAAAGAAGATTTATTTCATACAAATCTATACCGTCTGATCCTGAATTCGTTAGTGCTAATTTTAGTGTCCCTGTCCTTTATTTCTCTTTTTTTTTTTGCATTGCATCGTATGTGTCTATATAGACATGCATTGATTTTCACCAGTCATATGCAACTTTTTCTCGATAAGTGATCCTCTATTTTATTTATTTTTTATTTCTCATTCTGATTTATCTGCTCTTCTAATATCTAAACGTCAGATCCATGTAAATATAAATGTGAGGCTGATTGATAAACTTGAATGAGACCTTATTGATTTCTGTACAATCCCAATTCAGCAACACAAGAGAGCAGAGGTCATTGCTTTTGATCCTATAGCTGTGATATGACCCATAGGGTACCCTGTCCTATTGGAATGCTTGGACTAGCCTCATAAGTTGACAAGTGAGTTATAGGAATGGATGGGGGAGGGGGGGGATTCTTGTCCTTGTGAGAGCAAGATGTCGGTATGTTGGTTTTGTGGGTAGGAGATGGTCGATGCAGACTCATTATGTCTGATTCTGCTCATCATTAGTCATAGAAAGGTATCATTGTGTTGTACCAAAATTTCCACTGGCTCATAGTATATAATAGTATATATATATATATATATATATATATATATATATATATATATATATATAAATCTCTCTTGACAATGAGGATTAATTATATATTTAATTTTATATGATGTATCACTAAATAAAATATAAACTGCAAGGACTGTAAAGCTAGTGATGCATAATAAAAACTGCAAGGACTGTAAAGCTAGTGATGCAATTAATGTACTAAAATAAATTTGTTTTTTTTAAATTAGATGGGAACCCTAATTGAATGACAGTAAAGTGCTGCTTATCATAAACAGGTGCCATGTTTAAATACAATATAATACATCTTTTTATGCTTTACTGCTGATTTCCTACAGTCTTTTTAGTTTTAGTGATGGCTGTCTAGCATTTCTTGGGGGGGAGGGGGGGGTGGTATGGTGGCGACAAGAGTGGTTCATGTTCCTGTTAATGAGTGTTAAAATGGCTACTTGTAGTCTCCATCTGAAGCCTGTGAGACAGGATGGCAAAGCAAGAGCAAAATTGGGAAATTGGGACAGAGCATTGTCTCCCTGTATATAGAGTAATGCCGTGTACACACGACCGTTTTTAATGACGAGAAAAATGCAATTTTTTAAAATGGGCATTAAAAATGATCGTGTGTGTGCTTCCGAGCATTTTTCACAACGTGAAAAATGGCCAAGAAAAAACTGGAACATGCTTTAATTTTTTTTGTCGTTTTTCACATCGTCGTTTTTCTCGTCATGAAAAACGGCCGTGTGTAGGCTTTAACGACGTGAAAAAAAATGTGCATGCTCAGAATCAAATATGAGACGGGAGCACTCATTCGGGTAAAACTAGCGTTCGTAATGGAGATAGCACATTCGTCACGCTGTAACGGACTGAAAAGCACGAGGCTGAAAAGCGTGAATCGTCTCTCAACAAACTTTACTAACATGAAGGGTTGCGCCATCCGAATGGAACTTCCCCTTTATAGTGCCGTCGTACGTGTTGTACGTCACCACACTTTGCTCGAACATTTTTTTCCACGATAGTGTGTAGGCAAGGCAGGCTTGAGAGGAAACACAAAAAATCACGTTGAGAAAAATGATTTTTTTTCAATGACATTAAAAACGATTGTGTGTACACGGCATCAGGATCTTCATGGCAGGATCACCAGGTCATATTTTAATGCAATATGTGGATCTAAAAATATTTAAATACTCTTGTAATTACATTAAAATATTAAATCCTATTTGAGATTTTAGTGAATGGTTCACAGTTAGTTTATTTTTTTTCTCCAGTAGTTGCATTCAGACCCCATTTTCAGAAAAAAAAACATATCAGATTGTGATTGGAAATCTGAAGTTTGTAAAGATTTGTGACTCTTATGGGATAAGCCCCAGAGTCCCTCTAGAACATTATTCCCCAAATTAATTTATTGGCATTGAAAATTCATCTCAAAATTAAATTAAAAAATTGGAGGGGAAAAAAAAAAGTACAGTCCCTCAACAACATCACATTTGCCTAATTATTCTTTGTTCAAGTTTTCCATGTTCAACTACCATGATTCCCTTTCCCAGAACAGTTTGGAGGATAGCAAAAGCAATGTAATGGGTTGCTATACCACCTGTCCTATGTACCCTTTACCTAACATTGATCCAATGCTCTGACTGTATTGTTGTGAAGATACATCACCAGGTTCATTTTGCATATTCAAAGCTGAACATAAAAGAAAGTTCACTTTGTCCAGTGAATCTATATTCACTTCCTATTCCTTTCCAAAGCATTCTATCATAACAACAGAATAGGGAATATATACAGACCTTTTCTTTGCAGATGACTTCATGGGTAAAGTAACAACCTACACTCTCACTGGGCTAGGTGAACATTTTACTGCTTATTTTATTGCTTAGTAGGGATGAGCTCGGTGTTCGAGTCGAACATAAGTTCGACTCGAACATCGGCTGTTCGACCATTCGGCGAACATCGAACGATTTGGGCCGTTCGCGCCAAATTCGAGTGACGCGAACGGCCCACAATACACTGCGCCATCACAGTGCAATCCCGGCGCTGTGATTGGCCAAGCATGCACTGTGACCCCGCATGCTTGGCCAATCACAGCGCCGGCAGTTAGGAGAGCCATAATTGGCCACAGGCAGGTTGCCTGTGGCCAATTATAGCTCAGGGGGTTTAGCACACGCCCCACACTATAAAAGGCTGCCAGCGCGGCGGTCTTGTGTAGTGTGTTCCGGCGCAGGGAAAGAGTTACATAGGCAGGGACAGTGTCAGTGCTATTTGTACCTCAAACTTGTGTGTAGGGAGAGAGAAGGATAGGCAGGGGACAGTGTCAGTGTCATATACTTTGATAAACCTTGTGTGCAGGGAGAGAGAAGGATAGGCAGGGGACAGTGTCAGTGTCATATTCTTTGCTAAACCTTGTGTGCAGGGAGAGAGAAGGATAGACAGGGAGAGTGTCAGTGTCATATACTTTGATAAACCTTGTGTGCAGGGAGAGAGAAGGATAGGCAGGGGACAGTGTCAGTGTCATTGTTGCTAAGTAGACTTGTGCACAACGGAAAAATTTGTTCCGTTTCGGTTCGTTTCTTTCCGGTCCTGTTGATTCGTAATCATTCGTAATTTTGCTAGACGGGATTTTTCGTGTTCGGACTCATTCGTATTTTTGCAAGCGACATTTTTCGTTGAATTCTTTGTTGCTTTATAATTCGTACTTTCGGTAGAGTACGTTGTTTTTCGTTGATTCTGGACACAACTCCTACTTTCGTAACTTTTTTTGGGTTCGTTGATTCGTAATTTTCCGTGTCTCTCTCACAACGACGCTGCCTATTATGCCTAATGTGCTTCGAATGGATTTGTACTTTTCTAAATACATAGCGGTTATTTGTAACGATTCGAAATCTCGTATTTTACTTTAGTTTTTTACATGCGGCTATAGGCTCCGCCCCTGTACACCATTTTGAGAGGGTTCAGCACGGTGAGGGAGAAGCAGAGAGCAGAGCAGAGTGAGTGTTATTGTGCTTCGAATGGATTTGAAATCTCGTATTTTACTTTCGTTTTTTCATGCGGCTATAGCCTCCGCCCCTGTACACCATTTTGAGAGGGAGTTCAGCATGGTGAGGGAGAAGCAGAGAGCAGAGGGAGTGTTATTGTGCTTCGAATGGATTCGTACATTCGTAACTTTTTTCATAACGAATTATGCCGAAGACCTTCGGGCATTCGCTATTTTGCGGTATAATTTATTTCGGATTCGGTTTTATTCGTAATTGCTCTGTTCGGAAATTCGAATGCTTCCGAATGTCCGAAAGTTGCTAAATTCGGACGAATTTTGATTCGTTACGAAACGAATTGCACAAGCCTATTGCTAAGCCTCCTGCACATTATACACCCGAAGTTAGCCCGTATTGCTGCTTTTTCCTGGTGTGTTACACCAACAGGCATTTGCAGCACTTACAGTGGGCGGAGTGTGCCTCCTGATCATATTACACCTGAAGTTAGCCCGTATTGCTGCTTTTTCCTGGTGTGTTACACCAACAGGCATTTGCAGCACTTACAGCGGGCGGAGTGTGCCTCCTGATCATATTACACCTGAAGTTAGCCTGTATTGCTGCTTTTTCCTGGTGTGTTACACCAACAGGCATTTGCAGCACTTACAGCGGGCGGAGTGTGCCTCCTGATCATATTACACCTGAAGTTAGCCTGTATTGCTGCTTTTTCCTGGTGTGTTACACCAACAGGCATTTGCAGCACTTACAGCGGGCGGAGTGTGCCTCCTGATCATATTACACCTGAAGTTAGCCTGTATTGCTGCTTTTTCCTGGTGTGTTACACCAACAGGCATTTGCAGCACTTACAGTGGGCGGAGTGTGCCTCCTGATCATATTACACCTGAAGTTAGCCTGTATTGCTGCTTTTTCCTGGTGTGTTACACCAACAGGCATTTGCAGCACTTACAGCGGGTGGAGTGTGCCTCCTGATCATATTACACCTGAAGTTAGCCTGTATTGCTGCTTTTTCCTGGTGTGTTACACCAACAGGCATTTGCAGCACTTACAGCGGGCGGAGTGTGCCTCCTGATCATATTACACCTGAAGTTAGCCTGTATTGCTGTTTTTCCTGGTGTGTTACACCAACAGGCATTTGCAGCACTTACAGCGGGCGGAGTGTGCCTCCTGATCATATTACACCTGAAGTTAGCCTGTATTGCTGCTTTTTCCTGGTGTGTTACACCAACAGGCATTTGCAGCACTTACAGCGGGCGGAGTGTGCCTCCTGATCATATTACACCTGAAGTTAGCCTGTATTGCTGCGTTTTCCTGGTGTGTTACACCAACAGGCATTTGCAGCACCTACAGCAGGCGTAGTGTGATTCCTGCAAAATATACTCCTGAAGCTAGGCCTTATTGCTGGTTTTCCCATTTCCCTGCAGGCCATTAGAATGTCTGGAAGGCAAACAAGGAGAGGCAGACAGTAAGGAGCCAATAAAAGAGGGCAAGCAGGCTCTGTGTCTAGAGACAACAGTGCTGGTCGTGGACGCGGTGCATCGCCATCAGCACGTGGCCAGGGGACACGCTTGTCCTTCTTTTCGGCAGCTGGACATGTTGAGCCGCATCATGCCGAAGACTTGGTAGAGTGGATGACCAAGCCCTCCTCATCCTCCTCATCCTCTCTCACCCAGGCTCAGGGTACTGGCAAAGCAGCTGCCAAAGCATCCTCTTCCCTGGTATCAATGTCATCATCAGTCACTCCTTCCCTAGCCCAACCATGTCCTCCTGAGGAGTCCCCGAACTGTTTGAGCACAGTGTTGGGTACATGCTCCAGGAGGATGCCCAGCGTTTCGAAGGGTCTGATGATGATACCCAGCTAGAGGAAGGCAGTAGCGTGAGAGCAGAGAGAGGGGATGCTCAAGAAGGACACCAATCTGGCAGTCATGTTCCAGCAGCTGCAGCATACTGCCAGATTGGCTCCAGTGATGAGGAGGGAGGGGATGATCTCCAACGAGGCAGGATGCCCTCGGGGGCCAGCGTAAGGGCAGCCCGTTATTCAAAAAGTTATTTGGTGTGGGCCTTTTTTGAGTCGAGTGCATCAGATCGCACAGCTGCTGTTTGCAACATATGTCTCAAGCGTATATCGCGTGGCCAAAACATCACCCGCTTGGGCACCACATGCTTGACCAGACATATGTTGACCTGCCATGCAGCTCGTTGGCAAGCCTACCTTAAAGACCCACACCAAAGAACAAAGCAGACCTCTCCTTGCACCGCATCAGCTGGGATCTCCAACCCCACTATACCTTCAGTCCTCTCTGAAACCTGCACTGAGAGGAATGAAGGTGTAGAATTAGGTGTGTCACAGCCAAGTACTTGCTAGCAGTACACCGACGTCCGATTCTAGCAGGCAAATTTCCCTGCCCCAGCTGCTGGACCGTCAAAGAAGTTCACTCCCAGCCATCCACATGCTCAGCGGTTGAATGCTAGCTTGGCTAAATTGCTAGCGCTTCAACTGCTGCCTTTTCAGTTGGTAGACTCAGACCCCTTCCGTGAGTTTGTGCAATGTGCGGTTCCTCAGTGGCAGGTTCCCAAACGCCACTTTTTCTCACGGAAGGCGATTCCGGCTCTCTACCAGCATGTGGAAGGCAATGTCTTGGCCTCGCTGGACAGGGCGGTCAGCGGTAAGGTGCATATTACCGCTGACTCATGGTCCAGCAGGCATGGACAGGGACGTTACCTTTCTTTCACGGCCCATTGGGTCACTCTTTTGGCAGCTGGGAAGGATGCAGGACAAGGTGCAGTAGTGTTGGAGGTTGTTCCACCGCCACGCCTCCAAAATGCTACTACTGGTTGTGACACACCTCTCTCCTCCACCCCCTCCTCTTCTTCTTCCTCCATGGCCTCTTCCTGTGCTTTGTCCTCGGAACCAGCGGTGCTCCGTAGGCGTTCAAGGGGCTACGCAAGTACGCAGGCAAAAAGATGCCATGCCGTGCTTGCGCTGGTGTGTTTGGGGGACAGGAGCCACACTGGGGCAGAGGTTCTGTCTGCTCTGCAGGGGCAGGCCGAGAGGTGGTTGACGCCACGCCAGCTTAAGCCAGGAATGGTAGTTTGCGACAATGGCACCAACCTCCTCTCCGCTCTCCGACAGGGACAACTGACCCATTTGCCCTGTGTGGCTCACATCCTTAACCTGGTGGTGCAGCGGTTCTTGGGCAGGTACCCGGGCTTACAGGATGTCCTGAGGCAGGCCAGGAAAGTCTGTGTGCATTTCCGCAGATCTTATAATGCCAGTGCTCGCCTGGCTGAGCTGCAAAAGGAGTTGAACCTGCCCAAGAACCGCCTTATATGTGACATGCCCACCAGGTGGAACTCAACGTTGGCCATGCTGCAGCGGCTGCACACGCAGCAGAGGGCCATCAATGAGTACCTGTGCGACTACGGCACTAGGACAGGGTCAGGGGAGCTCTGGTTTTTTTCACCACGCCAGTGGGGCATGATCAGGGATGCATGCACTGTCCTGGCACCATTTGAGGAGGCCACAAGGATGGTGAGCAGTGACAGTGCATGCATCAGTGACACTGTACCTCTTGTCCACCTGTTGGAACATACGCTGCGTGGAATAATGGACAGGGCTTTTGAGGCAGAACAGAGGCAGGAAGAGGAGGACTTCCTTGCCTCTCAAGGCCCCCTTTACCCAGACAGTGTTCCTTCTGTCCCACCCATCGCACAGGAAGAAGAGGAGGAGGAGGAGGAGGAGGAGGAGGATTGTGTCAGCATGGAGGTGGAGCCTGGCACTCAGCATCATCAGCAGCAGTCTTTTAGGGATGATTTACAGTCCCAAGAAACCAGTGGACTTGTACGTGGCTGGGAGGAGGTGGCTGCGGATCATGTCGTCCTTAGTGACCCAGAGGACTCCGGACCAAATGCCTCAGCTAACCTACGCTGCATGGCCTCCCTGATCCTGCAAAGTCTGTGGAAGGATCCTCGTATTCTTCGGATCAAGGAGAGGGACCATTACTGGCTGGCCACTCTCCTTGATCCACGGTACAAGGGTAAGGTTTCGGACCTTATCTTACCATCGCAGAGGGAGCAGAGGATGAGACAACTCTGGGAGGCCTTGCAGAAAGGTCTGTGCAACGCGTTCCCAGAGACTGGGAGGTTAAAAACTCCTGGTCCTGGACAACGAGTTGCTGAGGCTTCGGTCAGTCAAAGAAGGAGCGGTGGGGAAGGTGGCCGTCTGACCGATGCGTTCAGACAATTCTTTAGTCCGCAGCCCCAAGGTATGATCGGTTCCAGCAACCATCACCAGCGTCTGATATACATGGTGCAGGAATACCTAGGGGCAAGGTCAGACTTGGACACCTTCCCCACCGAAAATCCTCTGGCTTACTGGGTCTTGAGTAGGATCACTGGTCAGAGCTTGCACAGTATGCAATTGAGCTACTGGCCTGTCCTGCATCCAGCGTTCTTTCAGAACGCACATTCAGTGCTGCTGGAGGATTTGTCACGGATCACAGGGTGCGCCTGTCCACCGACTCTGTTGATCGACTGACCTTCATAAAGATGAACCAGTCTTGGATCACCACCAGCTACCAAACACCTGAAGCTGATATAACAGACTAATTTATTTTCAAATGTCACATCCCTTCAAGACTGATGCTGATGCTGAGAGACTGTCCTGTTATGTTGACTGACTATCCTCCTCCTCCTCAATGATCCGATTGATGATGATAGTTTGGAAGAACATTTTTGTTTCTGGGTGCCGCCACCAGTGGCTAAGGCCCAATTTTTCAGCCCCTGTTTAACAGGGGCATGTAATTACAATTTTTTATGCAATGCTTTGCAGCAGGGCTCATTCCTGCACTCCAACTAGAGTATCTGGGAGAGGTTGCAGTGTCGTGGCACCAGCACCAGTGGCTAAGGCCCAATTTTTCAGCCCCTGTTTAACAGGGGCGTGTAATTATAATTTTTGATGCAATACTTTGCAACAGGGCTCATTGCTGTGCTCCAAGTACAGTATCTGTGAGGGGTTGCGGTGTTGTGGCACCAGTGCCTAAGGCCCATTTTTTCTGCCCCTGTTTAACAGGGGCATGTAATTACAATTCTTGATCTAATAATTCACAGCAGGGCCCATTCCTGCCCCCACCAAGAGTAACTGTGAGGCCTTACAGTGTTGTGTCAACACCACCACCACCACCAAAGGCCCAATTTTTCAGCCCCTGTTCAACAGGGGCATGCAATTACAATTCTTGATCTAATAATTCACAGCAGGGCCCATTCCTGCGCCCACCAAGAGTAACTGTGAGGCCTTACAGTGTTGTGTTAACACCACCACCACCAAAGGCCCAATTTTTCAGCCCCTGTTCAACAGGGGCATGCAATTACAATTCTTGATCTAATAATTCACAGCAGGGCCCATTCATGCGCCCACCAAGAGTAACTGTGAGGGCTCACAGTGTTGTGGCAACACCAACATGTAAGGGGCAAATTTCAGCTGAGTATATACGGCAGGCCCCTACTTTCAAACATCCAACTTACAAACGACTCCTCCTTGCAAACGGAAGGATACAACAGGAAGTGAGAGGAAATCTACCACTAGGAAGGCAAATTCTCTCCTGTAAGAGTTAATATGGGAAAAAAAGTGTCTCCTCTCCACTAATGCTTTATCACCAATTCTTGTTTCAATAAAAACCCAAAATTTTCAAAAAACATTTGTCATTAGGACGGAAAGTGAGGTGAACTGTTCTGAACAGGTGCACACTGCACAGACAGCAAAACAAATGTTACAGGGGTGATAACCCTTCCCTATGTTTTCCAAAAAGCTTAAAAATAGATTTTTTGGCTGGAGCTACACTTAAACAATGTACCTGTTCAAAATTACAAACAGATTCTACATAAGAACAAACCTACAGTCCCTGTCTTGTATGCACCGCCTGTATACGGCTGTTCAGAGTATATAGGGCCTTTTTTATTTTTTGTGCGGGGTTCCCCTTAATATCCATACAAGACCCAAAGGGGCTGGTAATGGGCTGGGGTGGGGGGGGGGGCTGTGATGGGGTAGGGGTAGCTATGCCATTTTTCTTAAAGATTTTCATCCATATTACCGGGACCAGACATTACATTAAAGCCGCAAGCAGTTTTAAATGGCTTTTTTTCCTTTAGAAATGTAATTTTGTGCAGGGACAGTTCTAAACACGGAAAACACATGGCACTTCACAGGCATACTTTAGACACCCCCCAGGTACGATATTTAAAGGAATATTTGACTTTTTTTTTTTCACTTTATGCATCATTAAAATGACTGCTCCCGAAAAACGGCCGTTTTTAAAACTTTTTTTTGGATTGATACATGTCCCCTGGTGCAGAACCCGGGTTCCCAAACCCTTTTTAGGACAATAACATGCATAATAGTCGTTATAATTAGCACTTTAGATTTCGAACGTTCGCATCCATTGTATTTAATAGGGTTCTAAAGTTCGTGCGAACTTTCGGTCCGTTCGTGGGTTCTGGTGCGAATCGAACCCGGGGGTGTTCGGCTCATCACTATTGCTTAGCAAATAAATTTTAAAATGTCCAATGTACTTAAATGATGATGTTTGAATAACCAATACTGTTGTATTAGAATGCTTATATGTATAGACTATATATGTATAGAACGCTCATATGTATAAACATACTTTATGTAAAGAATGCTCATGGATAAAATACAGCCTTAGCCAAACATGTGGCCCATTCATCAGACAAAAGATTGCTCCAAAAAAAGCAACGACTTTATATAAGTATACAAGTAATGATACCAGATAATACTAAAATCTTGCTTCCAGGTATAAGGAATGTGATTGTGTTTAGTATAGTAACACGGAAAATTTGACTTATGTAAAGACAGTTAACTCAAGAGAAAGCAACTGGGTTTCTCTTACTTTGAAGGGGTTTCCATTAGCTTCCAGTTGTGTCTCCAGGGATAAAAACTGTAGGGGATTCTACCCTATGGGACACAGACAAAAAGGGTTATACCCATTCCCTATTCTAATTCTCTGCTTCCTAAATTAAAACAAAGGCTTTGGGCGTAGCTATACCAAAGATGCCGACTCATCAGAAAGCATTCCACTATAAGACTTTTTATAGTCGTATCAAGAAATAGAGTAGACACTGCACAACCATTTCTGGCATCCTTTGCCCAAGATTTCTAGGATAGAGAGATATTCGACCAGATTGGATTCTTCCTAGCCAATTGTATTGTCTACTCTAGAGGCCAGTGCTGGGGATGTCTGCTTAGCACTCCCTTTACCATGTCCATGCATGCTCAACCAGTAATCCTGTGAATGATTGTACTATGATCCTTCTTTAGAAAGATCATTCAGCTGCCAGATTTTGAATGTATGTAGGTCCCACTAGTATAATTGTGTGCAACTTAACCAACTTTCTAAAAACAAATTCCCCATTTACCTATCACAAGCAGACATTCAACAAAAAGACACTCTGCCTGGTATAGCTACTGAGCGATAGCTTGGATTGGTAAAACATACTCAGATTAATAGTCAATATTTCCAGTATGTTGGAAAATACATTTCTATTTCAGTTAATTATGGGTGTAATTGTTGTAGCTTGACTGCTCCCATTCATTTGCATTTTTTTTAACTCTGGTTGAATCTATTGTAAATTTTGCTGTGTTTGGTCACTCTTCTATCTGCTGAGGTGTAGATATATATTTTCTTCACAGAACAAAGGCATGGCAGTTTACTATTATAGCTGTTTACATATATTATACCAAAGTTGTAGGGTTCACAAATTCAAACTGAACTCCAGATAGATGTGAAAGACAAAAGGTATGCAGCTAGGTATTCATTAATGCTAAACCCCAGCCTTCCCATCAGCCTTGCACAGCTGTGCAAGCTCATCTACCGTACTTTAATTGCTTGCTCTAATTTCACGTCACACTGTGAGCTTCTCACAGTGTGATTTAGAAGCTGCAGCAAGTCAGATAGAGCCTGCCTCATTTCCCAACCAACATCTAGCCTATTGCTCTCCATCCTCACTGTCCCTGGTCCACCCCTTTCATTCATTGGATTTTAGTTCTTTCAATCATGGAGGCTCAGCATCACATATGAGCACTACATAGGTCAGTATACGTGTAAATATTGCCTAAACTTGCCTAAGACAACTCACTTCTCCCAGCTAATATTCACCCATCAAGGCATTTGGATTTTCATAACTCCACCCAAAAACCAGCCCCCTGCCCTTGAGAGGAGTACAGAGACAGGGTGTTTTCAGGAAGCCGTATAAAGCATTCTTCAAGCTTGCACTATCTAGATAATGTCCTTTGAGAAAGTCATGTTTGACGAAACACGTCAGGGTGGGACCACGCACATTTATTGCGATTTGGATTTGTCTCTCTCAGGTTGATGTGACTATACAGCGCTGTATTTGTCTGTTTCTGTTAGTGCAATTTTATCTTTTATTACAATTCTGCTATCTGGTTCACACTATGTGGAGCATGGGTCTTATTTATGCTTTATTTGAGTGAAAACTGCATGAAGGTTTGGTACCAGAAGAGGTCTTATTCATTAGCCCCCTTCTATTCTTATTGGGAGATTTATCTGACATCTTTGGGCATGTTGATATTTAAAGTTGCGTGTTCTACAGTGTGTCAAGGAGTTTCTATCTATGTGTATTATGACGTTTCTATTCATTTAGGAGGTCATGGATTTTCGGTAAGCCTCCATACATTCATTTCTGGTGATGGTCTGATTCACTGGTGGAAGATGCACTGATTCCTGGTACTCTGCAGTGAAGAATACGTTTATCACATGGACTTTGAGTTATAAGGGGACACACTTTTAACTGTTATGTTTTACATTGTTTAAAGTTGGATAATTTTAATTTGTTGGTTATTTTTTATATTATTTTTGTGTTTTGGGTCACTTATGCAGTTTACTACTTTCACTTTTTTGATTAGTATCTAGATAGGACTCTCACTGCCACATCTGTAAATTCTAAACCACCACAAAATTAAGGAACATTACAGTTACAATACAATGTCAGATTATTGAGGTATGCCACGAGATCGCAAAACTTGTCATAGAAGCATATAATTTATGTACAGTAGCTTTAAAAAATAAGAGTAGTATTCACAAGGATTCAAAACATATACAACTTATTTCAAATTATGAAAAAAAGAGGGGATAAGGGGGATAGGGGAGGATTGTGGGACTTTATATGAAACACACCACTGTAAAATAAATCAATTGATATTGGGTAACATATGTAATAATACATGTGGGCATACATGTATATCAATAAAATTCACCTCAGTAAAAAATATACATAAAGATCAAGAAACGTTGGTATTATTAGCAGCTGGGAGCACTGTGGGAGTATCTTCCCACAGTGCTCCCAGCTGCTAATAATACCAACTTTCTTGATCTTGAATCTTCCCATAGGAGTGTTGGGATCTAACTTTTGTTCCCCCTCTTCCTGTTTTATTAATTATTATACCATTCATGGCAATTATATATTTTATTACAGACACATCCATTTTGCATCTGCTCCTGATGAGTGGAAGTTATCCACGAAATGCGTAGAGCTGTTTACTGATGCTACGTCACAGCCACCATTCATTTATTATGTGATCATTACTTTTTAGAAATATGAATCTAGTCTATACTATTATGGCTACAATCAAACATACTATCATGTTTGTATTCAATTCTGGGTATATATCTTTTTTACTATTATGAATTATTTGTGGGTATATTTATGTACATGAATCATTTTGTACTATCATATGTGTAACCAACCATGTTCACTTTATTTTGTATGTTTTTACTGAGATAAATTTTATTGATATACATGTATGCCCACATGTATTATTAAATATGTTACCCAATATCAATTGATTCATTTTCCAGTGGTGTGTTTCATATAAAGTCCCACAATTCTCCCCTATCCCCCTTATCCCCTCTTTTTTTCTAAATTAACAGGGATGGAGACATATGAACTCTAGCAGTCATTATCTCATTTAAAGTCCCAACATTCTTTTTCTTTTATATAACTTCAAATTATAAAACTGTCAGTATATAGCAACATTCCTGTATAGAAACAGGACACCTCCAAACCAGATACAATAGTTTACAGAGTTGTATAAATCAATATTGAGGTGTGTAGAGGTGCGTCCTTCCTATGTTCACCGTTGACACGTTTTGTGCCTAACACTGCTTCCCCAGGATGGAATAGCTGTTGTGTAGTACACTAAACATAATAAAAAAAAATATTATTAAATATTATATTATTAGAAATCATACATCACCAACTATAAAAATGGATGTTCTCTCACATGAACAGGTGGTGCGATAATTTCACAAAAGTCTCCCAAGCAGACATAGGCGCAACTCGAGCCGCAACTGACAGTAGCCATGGAGAAGATGCAGACCTCAAAAAATGGTGGCATCCTATTTTTGTATAGTATCCACATAAGTAAAAGACCCAATACCTCATACCTCAATTGAGAATCACATTCATCAGTCTCATGTATCCTCTGTTAAGAAGCACCCAAACTGGTAGAGGGAGGGGCAGTGCTGGGAGCCAATCAGGAGATCTCTATGCAAATGTTCTGACAAGGAACATACTGATAGTAGGAGAAAGCAAAGAGCCTAGGGATAACCTCATCAGGCTGCTGCTCGTTCACAGTTTTTTCAGCAGGCTTTGGGATGGTGAAAAGTCACCACTTTTTCACAGTCTAAGTCTAAGTCTAAGTCTAAAATGATAATCTTCTGCACATAAGTGTGATTTTCCAATAGGAAAAGTCACTCTGTTGGATAATTCCCTTGAAGCCTTGCTGCCCTCTAGGACTGAGGTTACATAGTTACATAGTAGGTGAGGTTGAAAAAAGACACAAGTCCATCAAGTCCAACCTATGTGTGTGAATATATGTCAGTATTACATTGTATATCCCTGTATGTTGTGGTCGTTTAGGTGCTTATCTAATAGTATTTTGAAACTATCGATGCTCCCCGCTGAGACCACCACCTGTGGAAGGGAATTCCACATCCTTGCCGCTCTTACAGTAAAGAACCCTCTACGTAGTTTAAGGTTAAACCTCTTTTCTTCTAATTTTAATGAGTGGCTACGTGTCTTGTTAAACTCCCTTCCGCAAAAAAGTTTTATCCCTATTGTGGGGTCACCAGTACGGTATTTGTAAATTGAAATCATATCCCCTCTCAAGTGTCTCTTCTCCAGAGAGAATAAGTTCAGTGCTCGCAACCTTTCCTCATAACTAATGTCCTCCAGACCCTTTATTAGCTTTGTTGCCCTTCTTTGTACTCGCTCCATTTCCAGAACATCCTTCCTGAGGACTGGTGCCCAGAACTGGACAGCATACTCCAGGTGCGGCCAGACCAGATTCTTGTAGAGTGGGAGAATTATCGTTTTATCTCTGGAGTTGATCCTCTTTATAATGCATGCCAATATTCTGTTTGCTTTGTTAGCAGCAGCTTAGCATTGCATGCCATTACTGAGCCTATCATCTACTAGTAGGTTGTCCTCAGAAACACTGTAAAAATAGATAAAAACAGATGGCACACTGGCCTAGTGCATTATCCAACACAATTTATATTCAAAGTAAAGCATATTAAATACCTACTCACACAAGCTTTTGGCTCTGATGACATACCTTTGAAACGCATCAGACATCGGGGACCCTGGTGAGGTCCCCCCTGAGCTTGAGTCTTTGGCCAGCCTGGGAGAGTGGAGCCACGAGCAGTGGCCTGATAAGCATTTTAACTACATACTATATGTTTGTGAGTAGATATTTATTATGCTTTACTTTCAATAAAAATTGTGTTGGATAATGCACTAGGCCAGTGCGCCCTCTGTTTTTATCTATTTTCACCAGTCTAAGTCTGTCTGGCAGAATTGCATACATTTCTGGACTCGATAAACAGAGACACAACTGTTTTGCCAAACAATATTAGCAAACAGTTAAAATTAGCTGTATTCCAGAGTTCAGCTTTCAAGTTGATGATACTGTAAAATTTACAGGAATCTGCACAATGTGAGATCTGTGGCTTGATGTTTTAATAACAGTGTTCTCATCTTATTTGTTTTCTCTCTGTGCATTTTCTGCCAGCATAATTTTTGCCACATTGTGCCAAATCTCACCTGCCATAGAGATTAACCTGCATGTAAAGTGTCCTATACATGTATTTACATGCACGTTGAAGCAGAAAGGCCCTCTCTTTCTAAGAAAATGAATATCAGTATTCACAAAAGGTTTATAATTTGTGTGAATAGCATTCAAAAATGTGAATCAGCTCTTCTGGCTCAGAGTCTGTGGATAGGCAGGTAGGCAGAAGCAAAAATCAATCTGTAGAGCTCTCAGAGACCTAAAATGCTAATGTGGATGTTGAGTGCACCAGAACATCCGGCACACATGTCTGCCTTCTGGTGCGGCCAGTAACTAATACATCAATTTCCAGCTATTATCCTTTTTTTTTAAAAATTACAGGTAATGATATAACGACGTGGGTATCGAAGCAAAAGCTGTCTTGTTTCAGTATTCTCATGTCTTTTAGCTATGTGTCCAGGTATACGAGCTTTGAAATGGCCAGACCATCTAAAAGTGATTTTTAGTTAAAGGTAGAGCCTTCTGTCCTGCGTAAGCCCTTGGCTTCTTTGGTGTTTTGGATCCTTCAACAGCGAGGTCCCATACCATTATTCTCAATACTGTTCCTGTTCCCCTGAAGGTTTTGAGTGTCTCCACCCTTCTCTGCATGTTCCAACTCCTGTTTTATTTTTCTTCATATAAATCTAAAAAAAATCCTACAGGTGCCCCTTATAGAAGTTTCTCCTTCCTTGACTCTCAGGAGGGAATTTGTTTTCATCTATAGGACCATTTTTTGGTGCACAGGTGTATCAGAAAAGATTCAGTTTTGCAAGCGACAATTTTTTTTGCTGCTTGCAACGGCTGCGCCAAATTCACGCCAATATGCATGCTTTATGATGCGTATAATGCTAATGATGGGGTACTTTGTGCACCTGTGCTGCAATACATATTTTTTTTTTTAAGGGCTCGTTCACACCAGCCCGGGCATTACAACAAATATACAATGGTGTGCATTGTGTGGGGGTGGTGTTCTTAGTTATTACAGCATATCATGTATTTTATTATTGTCTCTGTTTTTTTACCTAACACAAACATATACTTCATTCAACTCTGTGCACTACAGTGCGTTATGCTACCTTTTGGTGGCATGTGGTGAGGTGCATTGTGCTGCCTAAAATGCAGACATGCTGCTTTTTACGTAACGCACCACAACAAAAAGCGCAGCATTGTAATGTAAACCGGACACATAGAAAACAATTATTTTCTATATGTCCCTGCATTGAGCCTGCTTTGATCTACGCAGATCAATGCAGCTCAATGAAAGACCCTGTGAGTCTATGCAATATTGTGTGTATGCAATATTTAAAACAAAATCATATTTTTTTTACTAGTAATGGGTGTCTGCTGCGCTAAATGCACCTTAATATCATATATGTCATAGAAATTCAAGCAGCCAGCACATTATTGATGAACAACAATAAAACAATATATAGAATAGGTGCAGCGCTAACAGAATATGTCCATAGACCCTCCGATCATCAAGTGTGGGTAGTAATCACACAGTCCATGGGATATAGGAGAAGAGTGAAAGGGAGAGGATAACCTCCACCGGCACCCAGACACACTGGGGGTTATTTACGAAAGGCAAATCCACTTTGCACTACAAGTGCACTGCAAGTGCACTTGGAAGTGCAGTCGCTGTAGATCTGAGGGTAAGATCTGAAATGAGGGGAAACTCTGCTAATTTTATCATCCAATCATGTGCAAGCTAAAATGCGTTTTTTTTTTCCCTTGCATGTCCCCCTCAAATCTACAGCAACTGCACTTGCAGTGCACTTGTAGTGCAAAGTGGATTTGCCTTTCGTAAATAATCCCCACTTCCACTTACCCTCCTCTTTGGACCCTTATTATAGGGGTCAAATGAGCATTGAATAAGAAAGTAACCCTTGCTTTTTTTACTGTTAAAAAAAAAATTGTTTCTCATAAGCCTTAATATAATAATTCTACAGCAAATGGAGCATTTTATAGTACAAATTATAATGATATGGGGCTATCCATGTGTTTTTGTTTTCAATTCACATATGCTTGATCATTAATCAATGATCCTTTCCATCAAGATCATAGGTTTACTCCCACAGATGAAACAAATGGCCACTGCTCCCACCTATAACTGGCCTTTGCAGCAAGGAGCACAAGGAAGGGCGACGCATGTAAAAAAACAAACAAAAGAAAATTCCCATCTCAACTTACCAACCAGTCTGCAACCAACCAAATTTTCCTGTCTAAAGCCTCGTACACACAGCCGATTTTCTCGTCGTTAGAAACACGTCGTTTTTTTCGACGAGATTCTTGTTAACCTTGACGATTTTCTCGTCAAGCTTTCCATGCGTACACACTGACATTTCCCAATTTCCTCGTTGTTCTCCGCGGTCACGTCCAGCACGTACGACGGCACTATAAAGGGGAAGATCGATTTCCCTGGCGCCACCCCTTGGGCTGCTTTTGCTGATCTCGTGTTACCGCGTGTGAAGTAAAAGTTTGGGAAGAGACGATTCGCGCTTTTCAGTCTTCGTGCTTTTCAGTTCGTTTTCTGAGGTTCAGTTTGTGCTTGTGGGTTCGTATCTTGTCTTTCAGGGCGTCTAGGCAGGTCGTATCTGTTTTACAGTGCGTTCTTGCCCGTTCGTTTCTGATTTTCAGTTCGTTATTCATAGGCCTTGCTGTTCTAAAGTGCGTTCTGTTCTGTACGTTCTGATCAGACGACCGTTTCCTAGCCATGTCGCCTGGACGTTCTCGTTGTCGAGTTCGTGCTGTGTGTGCGCTTGGTGTTGGTCTGCTTGTTTTGGACCAAGACCAGTCCATGAACGGGATGAGGAGGAGTTCATGGACCAAGAATTGGTTGCTCCAGTGGGACCAATTCTGCCATATGCCTCTGCTGCGGGAGATCGTCGAGAATAATCCTGAGGACTACAGGAATTTTCTGCGGATGTCTGACCCCGTTTTTCAGGAACTGTTGGCTTTGGTGTCCCCCTATATTACCAGGCAGGACACCGTTATGCGGGAAGCCATCAGTGCTGAGCAGAGGCTCATCGCCACCTTATGTTACCTGGCGACAGGGAGAAGTCTTCAGGACTTGAAGTTCACGACAGGCATCTCCCCCCAGGCTCTGGGCCTCATAATCCCAGACACCTGTTCTGCCATTATTCAAGTCCTGCAGGAGGACTATATTAGGGTAAGTTTTCTCCATTAACATCACATTTTATATATTTCATGTATGCTAATGTATTGTATTTCTTTCATCCTTCCCTAATTACCATGATTGTAATATGCTGAGAATGACCCCTTTGTCCTCATGCATGTTGGAAGTTTTTAAATGCCCCTTTTTTCTCCTCCATGCATATTTCCCTTCACTAAGCTTTCCAGCAGGGGCGTCTGTTGCTCCAAATGTTTGGGGGTCCAACCCCAATTTTAGGAACTAAACTTCCTACTTTTTAGCGACTGTGCCTATTAAACGCCACCAGTTGCCCCTTCCAATGCAGCCATTTTGTCCCCTCCAATGCAGCCAGTTAGCCCCCTCCAATGCAGCCATTTTGTCCCCTCCAATGCAGCCATTTTGTCCCCTCCAGTGCAGCCATTTTGTCCCCTCCAATGCAGCCATTTTGTCCCCTCCAATGCAGCCATTTCCCCCCCCAGCCCTGCACTTACCTTCTTCTGGTCAGCGCCATCCTTCTTCTGTCCTTGATGTCTTTTCTTGCCCTCGATGTTGCATCAGCCAATCATGTAACCGTAAAACAGACTCGGTGAACATGATTGGCAGAGCAGCCTGTCAGTGTTTACCCAAGGAATGTCCCCCCCCCCCTGCGTCCCCAATTTTACTTTTATCAAGCCAATTACATCCCTCTGGCTGGATTTTGCAAGCCTATTTGCCCCCCTGTTTCTGATATGCAATTTTCACCCCATAAATGCCGCAGTTCTTCATATGTCGGTCGCTTAACAGGGGGCCACCCACCTGAATATTGTGCGGCATTGACAATACATAGGTTACTGCAACGCATGAACCTATTTATTGTTCTTAATTACGGGCGCAGGATAGAGGGGGCAGTGCTCCAGTGCCCACTCTGGACGCACCGCCACTGCAATGCTATCCTGTGGCCAAACACATCTCCCCCCCCCAAAATATTTTAAGAATGGACCATCAGAGGGGGTGATGAATATAAAACATGAGCCTTCCATTATACATATTAAAAACACCTTAAACTGAGATTTTTATTGATGTTGGCCTCTAATGTATTTTCTTATAATCTGCTTGTAATGTTCTATTTTTAAATTCTAATTTTTTTTCATCTTGTTTGATTCCCCAGCTTCCTTCCACGCCACAGGAATGGCAGACTGTGGCATCGGAGTTTGCCACGCGGTGGGACTTCCCCAACTGCGGTGGTGCCATAGACGGGAAGCACGTCCGCATCGTGCCGCCACCCCGTTCTGGGTCCTACTACTTCAACTACAAGGGGTTTCATAGCATTGTGCTGATGGCGGTGGTGTCAGCATGGTATGAATTCCTCTATATTGATGTAGGGAAGAATGGCCGGATGTCCGATGGGGGATCCTTCATCCAGACGGAGTTTGCCCTCCGTCTCCAGAGTGACGACCTTGCATTGCCACCGGATGCAGGGAATGTTGAAGGACTCCCCTTTGTTTTTTTGGCTGATGAAGCCTTCGGACTTGGACCGCACCTCATGAGGCCATTTCCACAGAGGACCCTGACCCCAGAGAAGAGGGTGTTCAACTACCCGCTGGCCAGGGCACGAAGAGTCGTTGAAAATGCCTTTGGGATAATGGCCAGCCGGTTCCGCATTTTTATGACTCCCATCCACTTGGCGGACTACAAAATAAACTATGTAGTTTTATGCTGCTGTGTGCTCCATAACTTTCTCAGCAGAAAATCAACTTCTTATATGGCCTCAGTTTTGCCGGAGGCAGGACTTTCCTCTGGCAATCGGCTGCCGGGCCTCGAATCTGCCCGTCCTGGCTTGCCCCCCCAAAATGCCCGTGAGGTTCGTGAGAAGTATCTGGAATATTTCACGGGTAGGGGGGCAATTCCTATGCCAGGCCATGTGTAAAGATGCATGGAGAACGAACTCAATAAAAATCTGATATAATCTTTTAACTTTTGTTTTTTCATGTCTCCTAGTTTGTCTTAGTGCATTTGTAGTGCCAAGTGTATTTTCCTTTAGTAAATACCAACCATTTCACTATGTAACCCCACAAAAAATTAAAAATAAGGTTAGAGCGTATTTGAAAAAGAAGCTACACGTTGTTTGTGTTCAAACATTTTACTCTGTGCACAATCACACACATGGTAATATTTTTTTTGGGGGGATTTTGGCTGGCCACAAACCGGCAATTTTTTTAATATGAAAATAGAAAACCATCAGTTGCATTGCAAAAAGTACAACATTGGATACCTCTGAGCAATATGAGGCATTCACGTACACAAACTATGTCTCTATGTGCCCGTCCTAATATGAGGTCTTGACACCCCTTGCCCAGCCAAAAATTGAATATGCACACATTTTGAAGTAATTTCCAATAGGGATTTGAGACTCCTGATCCCTATTGACAACATGTGCCATCTGCAATCGGGGGTGATCAATGGACGTGTTTTGTGGGTGCAACCCATTCTTCAGTTCACCTACTTTAGATACGAGGAAGGGGTTGCACCCACAAAAGCCGTACATGGATATCCCCTGTGTGCATATTCAATTTTTGGCTGGTTTGATTGTCAAAAAGGTAAGAAAAAGGGGGAAGAACAATCATTAAACAAAATTTGGGGTTTTGATGCCTTATTCAATTCTCCCCAAAACATCGAGAATGTCTTTAAATGTTTGATCCATCACATGAATTCTTTGTTTAATTCTGTCCAGTTCTGTGCTACATTCCATCACTTGCTGAATTATACGGAGGGCACTGTCAGCAGAGAAACGTGTACTATCCTTCACCACAACATTTACATCCCCTAAAAACAAAATAAAAAAGGTATTATAACTCTGCAGGCCTACATCTCTTACCTGAAGCTGTGGTGACAGATACTGACCTGTTGTGGTGACCAGTTCCACCACGTCATCCACCTCTCCTTCCTGCACTTCTCCTTCCTCCACCTCTTCAACTTCCTCAACACCCTCAGGTTGTGGGTCTTTGGGAGTTTGGGGTTGTTTAGAAGCTATGGGTTTCATGTGCTCCCTGGAGTGTTCTCCTCCCAGTCTTCTCTCCCCTATGTGAAGCAAACCAAAGGTCTAGTTATCACACAGAAATTCTCTATGAAAAATGAAAACAGGCTAAATTGCTTGAAAGTGGGGTACAAGTGTGTGTTTGTGCGGAATTTAAACATGAATGCATTATATATATCCAAGAATCGGTTTAGTATTCACCTTTGGCTGTCAATTTTCAGACGTGGAGGCAGCACAAAAATTCACTGATGCACCTGTGTGGGACACCCCAAAAAGGCGGTTTTTGTGGCCCACACTATAGTGCTCCAAAGTACAGATGTGGAAGCAGCTGCTGAGTGTCCTCTCCTTTACACTGATTAAAGTTTGCATTTCATTCTCTTTACAAACACATCATCTAGCCAACAATTTAAAGAAATCCGGCAGATGTCTAATTACATTTGAGGGTGAAAAATAACCCAAAAAAGAGGAGAGTGGCCGAACGATGTGTCTGTAACGAACGATTACTGTGCCAAACCAAGTTCAAACTATGACATTTTGGAAGGGAGTACAATAGGAAATCAAAAAAAATGGAGCAACATGGAAGTTGAGAAATAAATTAATAGCATAAAAGTGAAAAATTTACTTACTTTTTGCTAGCATTCTCTTAATGCTCCTTAACTGCTCCGGCTCCCTCAGTTTGAGGTCTGACCACCTCTTTCTGAGCTGCTCATTTGATCGTTTCACCCCGAAATTCTTCTTCAGACTCTTCACGACTTTCTTCATGATTTTGGCCTTCCTTCTATTTGGTTTGCTATACGGCCCATGCTTTGCGTCATAATCCGACTTTAGCAATATGTACACCATCTCCGCCATCTCCGCATAAGACATATTAGATGCCTTGAATCTCCTCCTTGATCGTGATGTTTCCTCAGTCTCCGGGCTTGTCAGCTCCTCGTTATTTGAGGAATTATCAGACACCTGCTGTAAATCCGCCATATCTGTCTGCGCGCCGAAAGAGAAGGGGCGGGGAAAAGATGTTAGTTAGAACGTCATGGGCGGGCGATGTGTGCGGAGCGACGTGTGCGTAGTTACACGCATGCGTGGTGTATATATAGCAAACACACATGTGACTATACTACGTTCGGTGTGCGGAGAGAGGAGTTCAAGTGACGGACGTGCGAACAAAGGTATGTGATTTTGTGACTTTGAACAATTGGTGGCCTATACTGTCTTGAGAATGTTGGAGGATATATATGGTGAATAAGATTTTAAGGAGGTTAGACTGTGTGCCTCACATTAGTTAATTTTTTTTTGACTTGCAGACCCAAAATGAATGTCTTTATAAGTGTCAAGGAATTCCTTGTGGAATTTATAGACCGGGTAAGGGAGCTGCCCGCTCTGTGGGAGACCAAAAACCCCATCCATAAAAAAAAGGGGTGAGAAAAGCAGCGCTGGAGAGCCTGCTCCCATTTGTGCAGACCAAGGTGCCCACAGCCACAGCAAAACAGGTGGACACTAAAATTGGGAGCTTGAGAGGCACATACAGGACTGAACGCTCTAAGGTCCTGGCTTCTCAGAGGTCAGGAGCAGCAGCAGATGATGTGTATGTCCCGAATTTGTGGTACTACAGCAGGATGTTCTTTCTGGATGACCACATTGAGGCAAGGCCATCACTATCCACTCTTCCCCCTAGACTTCCCTGCAGCCAACCTGAGCCTTCTCTGGAGCAAGAGGAGGCAGCCATCCTGGATGAACCTGATTTGGCCATCTGGAGCCAGGTATAGTATTTATAGAAAATGTATTGTGATAAACCTAATGTTTGACAAATATGTCAAGATGACAAACATACTATTTTGGGTTCCACAAGTGAAATCAAGATCTCTAGACATTAGTCTGGCCTAAATTGGGTGCTAAATAGTCAATCTGATGTAGTTGTAAATTGTAAAAAAAAATTTAAGGATTTACATTCTAATTGCTTCAAACATGAGCTGAAAGTTGGATGAAAAAAATAAAACAAAAAATTAAACTATGTCCCTTTTCCATACACAGGATGAAATCAGCCAGGAGGAGGGTCAGGAAACTGTCAGGCAGGAGGAGGCAGGCCCAGTGGCAGCCAGGAGGTGGCAGGGCCCAGTGGCAGCCAGGAGGTGGCCTGCCAAAGGAGAAGCACAGCATCACAGGTGCCTCCCATCCGACTTCCCAAAAGAAGCAGGAGGGACAGGACCACCAGTGAGGCAGCAATGGCCCTTATTAAAGAGGCCCATGCCACCCTCAAGGATCCCACATCCCCTGAAGAGGCCATTGCCGGCCTAGTGGAGGCAAAGTTCAAGGTGATGAGCATGGAGCAACGCCTCCTATGCGAGCCCCTGCTCATCACCTTGCTGAACAAGGGGGTGATGGAGAAAATTACCCCCAATACCGCAATTTGTGAGGTGGCACAACTCTCACAACCTCAACCTCCTCCTCCACCTCCACCTTGTTCTTCTGCCCCACCCCCTTCTCCTCCACCTTGTTCTTCTGCCCCACCCCCTTCTCCTCCACCTCCTCCTCCACCTCCACCTTGTTCTTCTGCCCCACCCCCTTCTCCTCCACCTCCTCCTCCACCTTCTTCTTCTGCGCCACCCCCTTCTCCTCCACCTCCTCCTCCTCCTGACAGGAGTACCCCTCCAGTGGCCCAGCCTCCAGCCACATGAAGAAGGAAGGCTGCAGGGAAGGCTTCAGGGAAGGCTGCAGGGAAGGCTGCCAAGAAGACGAGGAAGTGATGGCCTTGCTTCATTGTGGTCGGACAGAAGGCAGCCTGTTGTAGTACCACACACTTGGGACATATATATCACCTGCTGCTGTTCCTGACCTCTGGGAGGCCAGGATCAGATTGTGCTCAGAACTGTTGGCCTTCTCAAGCTCCCAATTTTAGTGTCCACACAGGGTTGATGTGTGGTCTGGGGTCCCTGGGATGCACAAATGGCAGCAGGTTCTCCAGCGCTGCCTTCTCTTTATTTTGTTTCAAACATGAATAAATGTTATTTTTGTTTAAGTTCATACTTGACTATGTTTATTTTTACAATTTTTTAATTTAGCTTTGGAGTAAGCAGATACATTTGACAGCCAAAAAAAGGGACAGATAACAACCCCCAAAAAAACAATTAAAATATATTTTTGAAAATAGAGGGTGTAAAATTTACCAAAAATATATTAAAATATTCAATGGGAGATCACTATCAAAACATTGGCAAATTACTATTAACATTTGTTTGAAAAATATAAAACAGTAAAATATTCAGAAGATCTTGCACAATATAATACACATATATCTTCTGAAGAGCAGCATGAAAAAGGTTAAAAAAAGATAGTCCTAGCTCTGTGTGAATATCAGCAGCAAAAGAAGTTCATTCGTTTTGATTAATGTAACATTCTAAAGAAGATTTCAATGCACAAAATTTAAGCGATGCAATAATTTAGAGCGTGACGAATGTGCTATCTCCATTACGAAGGCTTGATTTAGCAGAAGATGCGCTCCCGTCTCATACTTGCTTCTGAGCATGCGCGCTTTTGGAAGAGTCGTAAAAGCATACACCCAAACCATTTTCTCGTCACAAAACAGGCCGACGAGAAACACGACGAGGAAATCTTGAATCCTGACGAGAAAATAGAGAGCAGGTTCTCTATTTTCTCGTCGAGATTCACGGCAGTTTTCTCGTCATAAAACCATACACACGAACGGTTTTCTCGAGAAAAAAGCTCTCACGGCACTTTTCTTGCCGGTTTTGGATGAGAAACTCGGTCGTGTGTACGAGGCTTTAGAGTATGTGTAAAAAACAGGTGTTTAATTTTCATACATTTGCAAATATATGCATAAGCTGCAGAGCCACTTCACTGCACCCCAGTATTATCTGCAAACTCTAAATTTTGAGAGGCTCCACAGTGGAAGCACATGCATTATAATGGATAGGCAGAGGAACGGTGAGCCTGGAGGGAGCCCACCACTAATTTAAAGCAGAGTTCCACCCGGTGTCACATTTGGCACCTTTCAGGGTGGAGGAGGGAGCAGATACCTGTGTAATCCAAGTATTTGCTCCCACTTCAGGTCATAGATCACCGCGGTGACCTACGCCACGTCCGGCGCCTACTCCGTAACCCCTGCTGTCTTCTGGGAGACACACAGGTCTCAGAAAACAGCAGGGGACCAGTGGGATCACGCAGCGTGACTCGCGCATTTCACAGTAGGGAACCAGGGAGTGAAGCCGCAGGGCTTCACTTCCTGATTCCCTTACCGAAGATGGTGGCACCTCCCCCCTAGAGCCGAGGGACAGATCGGCTTTGGGTGCCGACATCGCGGGCACCTAGGACAGGTAGTTGTCCATATATTAAAAGTCAGCAGCTGCAGTATTTGTAGCTGCTGACTTTTAATATATTTTTTTGGGCGGAACTCCGCTTTAACAACCACATTATACGTCGGTACTTGACATGGAATACTGGAGTTATGGCAGCAGATAGCCGCCATAACCCCGGTATATTCTTCAACGGCGGACGGCCCTCTTTCTGATAAAAGTGGTCTCCGCGGCGGATTCGCCGCAATATCACTTTTATCGGGGGCCCCCCTCCCGCCACGCTCCGGTCATCTCTGCCGCTTACCGAAGCCGTCTGTAGCGGCGAAGCCGATCGTGTCCTCTCCCCTCTGAGATATGGAATCAAGTTAATTTAAAGATGGCCTCCGCTCGGCTCCATAACATTGGATGATGGAAGCAAAGTCAATCGTCACTTCCGCCCAATAGTCTTAAAGGGGATTTTTTTTTTTTGGAAAAAAAAACCACATTTATTTATTTATTTATTTTATTGCATTTAAGTGTAAATGTGAGGTCTTTTTGATCCCAGATTTTTTTTTAAAAGTGCCCCATCCCTCCGAGCTCGCACGCAGAAGCAAATGCATACTTAAGTTGCACCCGCATATGAAAATGGTGTTCAAACCACACATGTGAGGTATTTCTGCGATCCTTAGAGTGAGGGCAATATTTCTAGCAAAAGACCTACTCTGTAACTCAAAACTGATAACCTGTAGACATTTTTAAATGTCGCCTATTGAGATTTTTAAGGGTCAAAGTTTGTTGTCATTCCATGAGCAGGTGCAATTGTGAAGCATGACATGTTGGGTATCAATTTACTCGGCATAGCATTATATTTCACAATATAAATAAAAAAACTTTACTGTTGTCTTATTTTTTTATTAAAAAAAGTGTATTTTTTCCCAAAAAATTGCGCTTGTAAGACCGCTGCGCAAATACGGTGTAACATAAAGTATTGCAACGACCACCATTTTATTCTCTAGGGTGTCTGAAAAAAATATATATATAATGTTTGGGGGTTCTAAGTAATTTTCTAGCGAAAAAAAAAAGATTTTAACTTGTAAACACCAAGTTTGAAAAATAGGCGTACTGGACACCCAGCATATAGACCAACGGCAGTGAAAGTGTCCAGTGTGTCCCCTCACCAGTATTCCAACAGTACAAATAAATGGCCACTTCCCCCACCTATAACTGGCCTTTGTAGCAAGGAGCACATGTAGCGCATGTCAAACAAAACCAAAGAAAATTCCCAGCTCAACTTAATGACCCACAGATGCCAGTGTGCATCCTTGAAAAGCCTTCCCTGTCTTTCTCTCCATCCTTTTCTCTGCATATTACAGTGATATTTCACTGCTACTCATCACAGCTTATCACTGTGATAATTCAGCCACTTAAACAAGCTGAACATTTTCTCCAGCAGTGATAAAAAAATCACAGATGTGTAGAGAAAAGACAACTGTGATAATTCAGGCATTATCACGGTTTATTAAACGGACACCTTAATGATATTGACGTCAGTCAGTAAAACATCCAGTCAACTAACATTTCCAGAAAGAGGCCAGCATTGCCAGGCTATTTATATTTACCCATAATCTGTCTGGTCATCCCCATGGGGACAAAAACGCTCAAATCTGCCTGAAAAGTAGCTTATGTACTTTTTTGAGCAACAAGCGTTTTACTACAGATGGCAAAACGCTCAAGTGTGAACAGGGTCTCAGGTGTAAACCACTCCTCCTGCTAAATTATCACAAGCATTTCTCGACTGGTGACATTATTTGCACAAATTAACCGCTTGCGGACCAGCTGCCGCAGTTATACTGCAACAGGTTGGCTCGGCTGTGCGAATCGCTATACCGGTACGGGGGTCCCTTTAATGGCTATAGCAGGCGCGCGCCCATAGCCAGAGCTGATGCGTCGGCCACCTGCGATCGCTCCACAGAGAGCCAGAATGGGGATTTGTCAATGTAAACAAACAGATCCCCATTCTTTCAGGGGAATAGAGAGAGAGAGAGTTACATAGTAACATAGTTAGGTTGAAAAAAGACACAAGTCCATCCAGTTCAACCATAAAAAAAATATATAATATCATACAATCCCATATACCCAATTCTATACCCACAGTTTATCCAGATGAAGGCGAAAAACTCCAGCAGAGCATGATCCAATTTGCTACAGCAGGGGAAAAAATTCCTTCCTGATGCTTCGAGAGGCAATCGGATTTTCCCCAGGTCAACTTTACCTATAAATGTCAGTACCCAGTTATATTATGTACATTTAGGAAAGAATCCAGGCCCTTCTTAACCTCCCTAGCGGTAATCCCGAGCGTGACTCAGGGTTGTTTTTTTATGCTAGGATCGGTAACCCCGAGTCACGCTCTGGGTAGACATTGCAGAGCCCGCAGCGGAGTTTCCTTACCTTCTCCTGGCGATCCAGCGATGATGTCCTCTGCTGTGATCGCCAGCGAGACCTCCGGCGAGTGTCGGCACTTTCGACCCCATCTGACTTCCTAGTTCCGTTCCCTGCGAGCCGCAGCGGCGCAAGGGAGCGGAACTGGGCGGCAAATTCAAAAAGGTAAACACATAGTATACATACAGTATACTGTAATCTTGCAGATTACAGTACTGTATGTAATAACTACACACCCCCTTTGTCCCTAGTGGTCTGCCCAGTGCCCTGCATGCACTTTTATATAATAAAAATCGTTCTTTCTGCCTGTAAACTGGGGATTGTCCATAGCAACTAAAAAGTGTCCCTTTATGTCAAAAGTGGTTTTAGACCAGCTAGAAAGCAGCGATAATAAATTAGAATCACTCGCAGAATTGAGCGATAGTAATTTGTGGGGAAATTCGTCATCAAACACTAAATCTAATGACAGCGACAATTCTGCAACTGAGAAAATTTCAGTGTTTTTGATTTGATTACATTATTGAATAATTTTTATTATAATTAGATTACTATTTTTTATAATTATTTATAGTTATTTATTATATTATAATTTATAATTTTGTGTTTCATATTTATCATACCCGGGATGTTTACTAGACTCTGGTTTGGTCAGGTTTAAGTAAGTAATTACTAAGAATCGCAGGCCTATAATACATAACACCAAATTTTCATGCAAAATAATTGTACCGCTTTTGGTACATAATTCCAGAAAGAATCATACCGCCAGGGAGGTTAAAGCAATCTACAGAGCTGGCCAGAACCCCCTCTGCAGGGAGTCTATTCCACATTTTCACAGCTCTTATCTTTCCGTATTTTGAAATGAAATCTCTTTTCCTCTAGACGTAAAGAGTGTCCTTTGTCCTTTGTGTTGACCGTAAAGTGAATAACTCAACACCAAGTTCACTATATGGACCACTTATATATTTGTACATGTTGATCATATCCCCCCTTAATCTCCTCTTCTCATAAATTCAGTTCCTCTAATCTTTCCTCATAGCTGAGCTCCTCCATGCCTCTTATCAGTTTGGTTGCCCTTCTCTGCACTTTCTCCAGTTCCCCAATATCCTTTTTGAGAGCTGGTGCCCAAAACTGAACTACATATTCCTGATGAGGTCTTACTAATGATTTGAACTGTTCCTAGTGATTAGGAACAGTGATCTCTTTCTACTCCAAGTCAGTCCCCTCCCCCCACAGTTAGAAACACCTCCCTAGGGAACACTTAACCCCTTGATCGCCCCCTAGTGTTAACCCTTTCCCTGCCCGTGTCATTTATACAGTGATCAGCGGCTATTTTTAGATCTGATTACTGTAATAATGTCACTAGTCCCAAAAAAGAGTCAAAAGTGTCCGATTTGTCTGCCGCAATGTCGCAGTCCTGCTAAAAATTGCTGATCACCGCCATTACTAGTACAAACATTTTTTATAATAAAAATGCCATAAATCTATCCCCTATTTTGTAGAGGCTATAACTTTTGCGCAAACCAATCAATATACGCTTATTGCTATTTTTTTTACCAAAAATATGTAGAAGAATACATATTGCCTCAAACTGATGAAGAAATTTGTTACACAAAGTAAAAAATTGTATTATATTTTTTTTAAATTGTTGCTCTTTTTTTGTTCATAGCACAAACAATATAAACCACAGAGGTGATCAAATACCACCAAAAGAAGACTCTATTTGTGGGGAAAAATGGACCTCAATTTTGTTTGGGTACAGCGTCGCACAACCGCGCAATTGTCAGGTAAATTGAGGCAGTGCCGTATTGCAAAAAATGGCCTGCTCATTAAGGGGGCAAATCCTTCCGGGCTCAAGTGGTTAAGCAGTGCATGCCTACCCTAAGTAATAGTGTTTACTAGGTTAGACATAAAAAGCGCATTTTTGGTATCCATTATGATATTTAACAGATCAGCAATTAATAAAATAACCACAGTATATGTAAGGCCCCTTTCACACTAGCGGACCGATTGGGTCCGCCCTCTCAGTTTTTCAGGTGGGCCCGATTGGACCCTCCAGTCTCCTCTATGGAGTGGTGGGTGTCAACGGACATGTGCTAAAAACAGATGGATGGAGATCTGTTCCCCATCAATCTTTGCGAATCGAATGACACTCGGTTGGTTTACATCCAACCACCCATAGAGGAGAGCAGGCTGTGTCTGTGTCGGCTCTGCGGACCACCCATCCGCCTCAGCGGCAATCAGCAGAGAGATTCCCCGAAGAGCAGGCAAACTCCAATGGAGCCCACCCCGTGTGGAAGGGGCCTCATTTATTTATTTTTATTTATTATAGATACTTAACCAAAAAGTTATAGCGTCTACAAAATAGGGGATAGTTTTATGGCATTTTTATTAATTTTTTTTTTTTTTTACTAGTAATGGCGACGATCTGCAATTTTTATCGTTACTGCGATATTGCATTGGACACATCGGACACTTTTGACACTATTTTGGGACCATTGTCATTTATACAGCGATCAGTGCTATGAAAATGCACTGATTACTGTGTAAATGACACTGGCAGAGAAGGGGTTAACCATTAGGGGGCGAGGAAGGGGTTAAGTGTGTCCTAGGGAGTGATTCTAACTGTGAGGGGGCTGGGCTACAAGTGACACGACAGTGATCACTGCTCCCGATGACAGGGAGCAGTAGATCACTGTCCTGTCACTAGGCAGAACAGAGAAATGCCTTGTTTACATAGGCATCTCCCCGTTCTGCTGCACCGTGACACGATCGCGGGACACCGGCGGACATCGAGTCCGTGGGTCCCGCGGGCACAGTCACACTAGTCGGCAGATTCAAGCAACGTACCTGTATGTTGCTTTGCCTGCCCGTGTCATTCTGCCGACGTATATATATACGTGAGGCATTCGGCAAGTGGTTAAATAGAGCTGTCAATTTGCACTGCACATTATATATATATATATATTATAAATTCAGTCCCCGCCCTCAAGGAGCTTGCAATCTAAGGTAATAAGTGAAAAATTAAAAGGGTACTCTTGGCCTAGTTATGAGCATGGAACCAAAGATGAAAAAAGTAACATATCTTACATACGATTTGATCTCTGAAACCAACACAGCTGCCCTGCACTGGCACAAGGTTTTCAAAAATTATTTCTATAGTGAATCAATTTTCAATAGACTTATTACAGAAATGGGAATACTGAACAGCAGATATTTTATGTTAGATTTAGGACTTTAATAAATGGCAGCAAGCAATGCCAAATCTCAAGAGACATTCAAGTAAAAATTTAACATATCATTGAAACAAATAGTCGCTAAGGCCAAAGTGTGCTAACTTTAGTAAAAATTAAAAGTGGTAGCATGAAATAAAGGAAAGGATCTGTTTTGTCAAGGCTGATTGGCCAGAAAGAAAGGTAATATAGCAGCCCACTGCATATCCCCTTCCTAACCAGGCCATTTTTTGCGATATGGCACTGCATTGCTTTAACTGACAATTTCAGGGTCGTGCAACACTGTACCCAAATAAAATTGATGTCCTTTTTTCTCCACAAATAAAGCTTTATATTGGTGGTATTTGATCACCTCTGCGGTTTTTATTTTTTTGTGCTATAAACAAAAACACAAAATGACAATTTTGAAAAAAAAAAAATATTCTTTACATTCTGTTATAAAACATATCCTACAAAAAAAAAATCGAATTTCTTCATAAATTTAGGCCAATATGTATTCTGCTACATATTTTTGGTAAAAAAAATCCCAATAAGTGTATATTGATTGGTTTGCACAAAAGTTATAGCGTCTACAAACTATGGGATAGATTTATGGACTTTTTAAATATTCTTTGCTAGTAATGGCGAGATCAGCGATTTTTAGTGTGACTGCGACATTGCGGCGGACAAATCTGACACTAAGTGACACTTTTTGGGGACCAGTGACACCAATACAGTGATTAGTGGTAAAAAAGCGACCAAAGCGTTAAATGTGTTCCCTATGTGTGCTTGCTAACTGTAGTGGGAATGCTTTGACTAAAGGAAAATTAGATCTCCATTTTCCTCTCTTGCAGAACGGCAGTCTGCCTTGTTTACATAGGCAGACTGCCGTTCTGCCTGTCTACAAACAATCGCGTCCGCTGGACCCACTGATTGGCTCCTGCTGTGTCCAATCACAGCAGGAGCGGGGCTCGGGCGGTGCGCGCACCTGCCCCAGAGCCGAAGAAGATGATCATGTACCTGTACGGCACCTTGGTGCCGTACATGTACGTGGGGCGGTCCTTAAGTGGTTATAGTAAGCAAATAAGGCTGCAGCTGTCTACATATAATCACAAACTATACAGAGAACCTTAATGGGAACCTGTGCAGGGGCGGATCCAGAGTCTTTTCTCGGGAGGGGCACTGCCAAAAAATATGTTATTTTTGTGGGAAATTTATCGGGGAAATGGCTGGTGTCGGCGCTTCAATCATCCTGGCACCGTGGTTGTTGTGGTATCAGGATGATTGAAGCGCATTATTTCTATTATTACATTGTAATATAAAATAAATATTTCAATGCAGAATCAGTTGGAACCCCGAGTGTGTCACTTGGCACCGTCGCCTGCAATTAGTGGGAGCCCTGAGCATGTCACTTGCCACACGTTGCGGATTGTCACTTGCCACGTCACCTGCCACATCTTGTGGATTGTCACTTGCCACACTTTGTGGATTGTCACTTGCCACATCACCTGCCACACCTTGCGGATTGTCACTAGCCACACCTTGCGGATTGTCACTTGCCACTCACCTGCCACACTTTGCTGATTGTCACTTGCCTGCCACCAGATGCAGATTGTCATTTGCCACGTCACCTGACACAATTTGCGGATTGTCACTAACTTGCCTGCTAAGGTGTAGTTTTGGTTGTCTCTTGCTGTGTCCCAGACTCCAAGAGTCAGGCAGCAGAGAGATAATGTAATCTCTCTGCTGCCTGCACAGTGAGGGCGCAAGTCACTGCAGGAATGCAGGGCAGGCACCGGCGGTGAGAGATGAGCCTGCTCTCTCACTCTCACCTGCGCTGCCAACACACTGAGCAGCACGGTCTGCCCACGAACCGCGCCGCCCGCCCACGAACCGGAGCCGCCCGCTTTCTTACCCGTCTGTGGAGCCGCACGCTATTGCACCTGCCTGCAGAGCAGCCCGACGTGACTCACTGACGTCACTTGTTGCTAGATGCCAAGCGGCCCAGGCGTTAGCAACGAGTGCAGGGAAGAGGCTCCACCCACCTCCTCCTCCGCTCCTGGTATCGTGTCAGTGCGCCACGTAACTACATTAGACGAGACTCAGAGAGGCAGCGGCAGCCGCAGAACAAGTACTGTATATATTCGAGTATAAGCCGAACCGAATATAAGCCGAGGCACCTAATTTTACCCCAAAAAACTGGGAAAACGTATTGACTCGAGTATAAGTCTAGGGTGTCCATCTGCATGCCTCACTGTGCCTCACTGTGCCCATGCTTCACTGTGCCCATGACTAGACTGATGTTTAACATGGGAGTCTATGGAAGGAGTGCCCGGGTTTGAAAAATCGGTTCTCCCCGGCCGTAGGTCTCCCAGACACCAAACTTTGCACACTTGTAGAGGAGACATGGGGCTACATGTGTGCCAAGGTTGGCGTCCAGGGGACCTACGAGAGGCCGGTACCGGGTCCGCAAAATCACCAGAGAAATTACCATTTAACATTGGAGTCTATGGAAGGAGTGCCCGGCCTTGAAAAATCGGTTCTCCCTGGCCATAGGTCTCCCAGACACCAAACTTTGCACAATTGTAGAGGAGACATGGGGCTACATGGGGTCTAGAAGACCTATGGTCGGCCGGTACCGGGTCCCCAAATTCCGGGAGATCAGGCGCAAAAAAAAAAAAAACTGAGGAAGCAAGTGAGTGTGACAGATGGTCTCGGGGGGGGGGGGGGCAATTGCCCTGTTGCCCCCCCCCTGGATCCGCCCCTGAACCTGTGACTGGGATATGCAAATTAAAATAATTACATATTCTTAACAAGCTTCAAAACAAGACCTCCTCTGGGCTCCTCCTCTGCTCTAATGTTCTCTTTTACACTGGACAGGAGGAAGAGATTGGAAAGAGGGCCATTCCTCTGCACCAGACACGTTGATCTGTAATCTGTAATTAGTTTAAAATGGAAACTTGCAAAGGAGGAATTCAGAGACCTGAGGAAAGGGGATACAGGTAACAAAATTTATGCTGGTAGGAGTGATTTGGGGGACAGGAGGATAGATTGATATGTGCTGGGGGGCTCTTTGGGAGGGGAGAGGGCTTTTGCTAGAAGGAGGGGTTTGGGATGGATTCATACTAGAAGGAGGGAGAGGATATGTGTTTGTGCTGAGAGGGGATGGGAGGGGAGAATTGGGGTGAAGGAGCACTTGTGTTGTTGAGCTTTGGAGAGGGGAATTGGGCAGCAAATTTGTACTGGAATTGGGGGGATGTGTTGAAAGTGAGGATTTGGGGGTTGGAAGAGGATTTGTGTAGAAGGGGGGATTGGGGGGGAAGAGATTTCTTCTGGGAGGTAAAATGGGGGGGGGATTTGGAGGGGAAAATTATTTGTGCTTGAAGGTGAAGAAGGAGATACTTTGCTGGGAGGGGGCATTCAGGGGTGGGGGAGGATTTGTGTTGGGGAAGGTGGAAGAAGATTTGTGCTGGGAGGCACGGTTTTGAAGGGATGATTTGTTGGGGGATTGAGGGTTTGTGCTATACAGGGGGGGGGGGATATTTGTTCTGGGAGGGGAAAGCATGCAGACTAGTTCTGGACTTTTTTTGGAGGGGAGGGAATGGGAATTCTTTCTGAAAGGGTAAAATGGGGGAGAATATGCATGCAGTCAGAATTTTGCACTCTCCCGACCCAACACTGTGAGTTACACACCCCTGACTCCTAAACTCTTTGTTTTGTACTCTTGACTCCTACTATACATTGCACATTACTGTCCCCTGCATTCTGTGTATTACCTACTCCTGGACCCTGCACTCTGAGTGTCATATATTCCTTTTTGTTTAAAAACTTTTTTATTGGGTACATAATACAACAAAAGTGGTGCAGACAGTATTAACAAGAACCGATGGAAATGCCATACATATGGTATATATATATCTTAAAAATTATATCAAGCTATATAAATATTGATGGAGGAACAACACTATGGTGGTATGAAATATAAATAGAGGGAACTATAATTCCAGTATTTTTCTAATGAGTATCAATAGTCAGGGGTATAGAGTAAAATCAATCAGGGTTGAAGAAATGTATATTCCTAAACTTGGGACTGCCTACAGCATACAGCACTGTGCGTTACATACTCCTGATCCATGAACACATTGAAAACCCCTGACCCCTGCACTCTGCCTAACAGACTCCTACACTATATACACTATATTGTACATTACATACTTTTAATCAAAGTGTTCATTGTCTCTAGAGTTGTTGGTTGCTAAGCAGTCCCTGAATATTTTTAGGAAATTATTTTTTTAAGGTAGGCTCTGACAAAGTGTTATCTCTACGTCTATATTCTGTGTCCAAAAACATATGTAATGGAAGGGTTCTATGTTTTTGTTTTTAATGATTGTGCTAAGTTTTATTTGTGTCAGTGAGACTCCTGCTTTTGGTGCAACAATCAAATCATATTTTATAGGTACATGGAATATTTTGTTTAACCATTCTCCTTAAGCCACGTACACACGGGCCGAATATCGGATGGTATCGGATGGTTCAATAGAAACCAGACGATATTCGGCCCGTGTGCAGCCTTTCTGAGAGAAGCTGGCCGGAAGTCTGGCTTCTGTTGAAGGGGCATGACTGAAAGAGGTCTGCTGATCTTCCACTGTGTTGAACGAAAAAAAACTGCTAGTGTGTACTAGGCTTTAGCCTAGGTTCACTTCACACCGATGCGGGTTTGAAATCGTGTGAGTTGAGCATAAATCAATGACTTGTATAGCGCTACACATGCAAACTGAATTGCCTCTAGGCGCTTTTTGCAGCCAGCATCGGTGTGAAGTGAACCTAGGCTAAAGCCTAGTACACACTAGCAGTTTTTTTTCGTTCAACACAGTGGAAGATCAGCAGACCTCTTTCAGTCATGCCCCTTGGGCTAGTATGAATGCTTCCAGCAGCGGGGACATCCCGGACATTGCGGGCTTCGTTTGCAGGTAATGGGCTAGTATGGATGCTTCCAGCAGCGGGGACATCGCAGACATTGCGGGCTTCGTTTGCAGGTAAGTGTCACATAATGTACTAGTATCCGATGCATACTAGCCAATTGTGCTTTTACTTTCCAGGGGAATGAAGTAAAACCCAACAGTGTTTATTTCCTCTTTAACCTCTTCAGTCCTCGAAGGTTTACCCCTCTTCATGACCAGGCCATTTTTTGCAATATGGCACTGTGTTATTTTAACTGACAATTGCGCGGTCGTGAGACGCTGTACCCAAATGAAATGTTTGTCCTTTTTTCCCCAAAAATAGAGTTTTCTTTTGGTGGTATTTAATCCCCTCTGCGTTTTTTTTTTTTTTTTTGCGCTATAAATGTAGCACACAGACCTTTTTCTCACCTGGCTCACTTGTAAGATAAGGCACACCGTGCTATATGCCCGTACCCTCCTGTTTTAAGAGGTTAAGCGGTGTTCACAAATTGTTGGGTTCCGCAGCGAGTTACCTCTCCTGGGCTGGTTCCTTTCTTTAGAGTGTAGGGAAAAGTCTGTTGTTTGTATATCAATAAGGCCAATGTCCAGACAAGGTTAAACCTCAATGAATGAAGGTCTATTTTCTTTATGCTTGAAACCGGACAGGAAAGTTGAAAGTGAAGAATAGAATAACAGGGAGGCAGGTTCAGGCACTTAATATCACCACTCAATCCTAAGTGGACTCTGCTCACCCGGACAGTTCCCTCTCACGGTCCTAGCAGCCGGAGTGATGCACAAACTTTACTTTACTTTCCTAGGGATACGATCAGAACCCATTTGCCTAGTTCCAAACTTCCCGGCACTTGTAGCATAAGGACCTAGGTGCAAGTTGAAGCACGCTACAATGCCTGTGGCGGACTTGTGGAATCCCTCTGTAGGTGACCAGGCCTCATCCGAGGCAGTGACTTCCTTCACCGGTAACCCTGGCTCCCTCTGCAGAACGGGTCACCCTGGAATTCCTCCTTAGATGGTAGGCCAGCTAAAGGTGCTGGGTCTACATGAAGAGTTGCAGCCCCAGGCTAAAGGTGCCTGAGACTGATCCACCCATGCATACTCCCATGGCCTAGAGGGCCACAAGACGCAGACGGACTGCTCCTCGGTACTACTCCTCAGTACCCCTCCTTCTAAGATGGCGTCTGCCCCTTATGTATCCTCTCCCAGCATGCACAGCGTGCCGACCACGCCCCCGTACAGCTGCCTGGAGAAGACACCCAAAGGTACAGCAATGTCACTAGCGGTTCAACCCTGACCTGTTATGGCAGCGCCACCCACAGGCCACAGGGAACTATACACCAGCAACACCACTTGGCAAAAGCAAAGGAACAAAACCTAACAATTTAAGCGATCTGGGTCTGGCTATTAACCCAGACCAACCCCTAAATTTAGGTACCTTGCTCCCCTGAAAGTAAAGGGGTGCTACATAAACAAAAAAAGACCAACAATTTTGAAGACATTAAAAATTGTTACTTTATGCTATAAAACATTCTTAATAAAAAATAAAAAAAATAAAATGTATTCATCAGTTTAGGCCAATATGTATTCTGCCAAATGTTTTTGATAAAAAAAATTCCAATAAGCATACATTGATTGGTTTGCTCAAAAGCTATAGCGTCTACAAACTATGGGGTATATTTATGATTTTTATTGTTTTTATTGTTTTTACTAGTAATGGCGGCGATCAGCGATCTTTAGTGGGACTGTGACATTGCAGCGGACAAATCTGACACTGAGTGACACTTTTTGGGGGCCAGTGACACTAATACAGTGATCAGTGCTAAAAAAAAAAACAGTTTACAACCACTTTAAGTATATAACATTTACAATTTGATCTAAGCAAGGCTTTGAAGTACAGTGCTAGCAAATGGCCAGCAAGTCAGAAACAGCTGTTTGCAGTTTGAAATAAAAGTCTCTATAATATTTAACTGTATCTGTGCTATAATCCAACAGTTCTAGATGTACTTAATGGAATGATTTGCATAGTTTTATGCACTGTCCATAAATTAAAGATTACATCCCCTTTTTGATGATGAAAGTGATGATATGTACAGGGTTTCTGTTTCAAGAATGTTCTGTTGCAGGTTACTTTTGGCCCACCTTACCATAACCTAGGTGGTCTGCAAAAATAAGAAAGAATGAATGTTCTATATAAAGATTATAGCAGTAGTGTATTTAGGTTTTGTGCTGCCCTAGGTCTGACTAAACTCGTGCACCCCCTAATTTAAATATGACCCACCCCTTTCTATCAAGGCCACACCCCTTCATTTTTAAGACCCGCCCTGAAATTTTTGAGTGGGGACACTAGTTCTGAGGGCCTGGGGGGTAGCAATGAATTCCCTTAATTTGCATAGATTTCCTCTCACTTCCTGTTTGGCTATGGGATAGGAAGTGAAGGGAAATCTCTGCAATGGGACAGGGATGGTAAAAAAGCGTCCGCTTTATAGGGGCGCTAGACTAATTTGCCTCTCAGCCCAGTCCTTCCCATAAGACTGGCTCTACACTAACAGTGTAACGCAAGCCGACGGGGACTCTTTCTGTGCTGCCCCCCTGCAAAGTGCTGCCCTAGGCCTGGGCCGTGTTGGCCTAGGCCAGGATACAGCATTGGATTATAGCCTGGTATATTTGGGTTATAGTCTTAGAAAAAACATGAAACACCACTGAAGTTTACCAAGAGCAAAAACAATAGTATCCCTGATTATGTTTTCATGACTGTTTCTGTAGTATTAGTGCTATTTCATTTAATACAGCGGTATATTGTTCCCCATTTGCCTGTGATCACTTCAAAGAAATAGAACACAGACAAAACCACAATGTTGCCCTATTTGAACTAGCAGGTATATAAATTATTTTTGAAAATGTTTTTTCCTGTATTTGTTCAAAAATAAAGATGACACATACTATTTGGCTTTGATTAGACTGACGGGAGGCAGCACTAGCCAAACAACATTGAAACATTAAACTTGCATTTAACATTTACACCTTAATGTTGTGGTTTTCCTAGATTTTTCCTTTAACCCTCTCACTGCCAGGGCAATTTTTGTGTTTTTTACACATGTTTAAAAAATAGTTTTAGGCCTGAAAGATATTTAAAACCCCTAAAATTATATATTTTCTGAAAGCAGAGATCTTGGAAAATAAAGTAGTGTTGTTCCAGTGCTAATTGTTAGAAAAAATAAACTTAACTTCATTTTAGGGCACACAAACACAATATATTATGCAATTTTGGTCAAATTTTAATTATGTAAAATTTGCACACCCATAAAATGACGACAAACTTTGGTACCCTATATTTTCCATTATAGTGTAAATATTTGCTAACACACCATGGATCTTCAGACTAAGAGCCGGTTTACACTACCGCGACTTGGGATCCGATTTGTGCGACATGACAAATTACATTCAAGTGAATGAGAGCCGTCTTAGTGTACACTACTGAAGTCGCTCCGACTTCAGAAAAGGTTCCTGTACTACTTCTTGGCGACTTCTTGGTGACTTGTACCCATTGATTTCAATGGAAGTCGCCTCCAAAGTAGGATCAGTGTCTTAACTGAAGCAACTTTACAGGAAGAGAAAATAGTTTTCTCAGGCAAACCCCTCCCTCCCACCGAGCTGATTATGGTTTTATTGGCCACTGGCAAAATCGCCTGTCCTGGAGGCAACTTGAAGTTGTCTCAAAGTTGCCTCGAAGTTGCCTTGTAAAGTCGCGCTGGAAGTCATATTGCCCCAGTGTGAACCGGCTTTTTTTATTAAAGAAAGATCACATCTCAGACAGAAGAGTGCAACATTTTGGAACCATGCAGGACCCGGTCAGCAGATGAAGGGGTCCTGAGTGGCTCCGAAACATTGCATTCTTCTGTTTGAGATGTGAGTTTTTTTCAATAAGAAAGTTTGGACTTAGTCTGAAGATCCATGGTGTGTTGGCAAATATTTACACTGTACTGTGCATCAGTGGTGGTCCATCCATTAGGGGCACCCGAGCGCCGCCCCCTCTATCCATGGCCACCACCCCCATGCTCTATCCAAGGCTGCTATTTTGACAGAACACCGCCACCCCCTATTCATGCATCCTGCCCCTTTCAGGATTCCAGGTGCATGAATTACAGAGGTGGGAGTGTTTTTTTGAAGCACCTGATTAGAGTCAGAGGCTCTAATAGGCTTCAAAATAGGGTGGGCTTGTGGCACAGAGCATTGCGCCAGGAGCCCACCCGGGTGTTACAACAGCGAATGAATATTCACCACTGAAACACTGATCCTCAATCCAGCCAATCAGAAACAGGTCTGAGACCTGTTTTCCGATTGGCCAAAAAGAGAAGAGTGCCAATTGGAGGAGGGAGGAAAGGAAGCCACCGCAATGCCCATGGAGAGCAGGGGAAGGGAAAGCCGTCACCGCCGCCGCCAAGCAAGGGAGAAGCACTGCCCACCATAGATGGGGTAAGTGCACCAGACCCACCGGCCTGACCGGGGGGGGCGGGTGTTAGTGTTTAAACAATTACCACCGGCCGCCACTGCTGTGCATGTTCCTGTCTCCAGCTGGTGGTTGCTGCAGCACCGATTACTTTACAGCCTATTCCAGGAATGTGTGTTATAGGGATATGGACAATACCTATATTTTCCATAAGAGACATTTTATAAGCCCCTGTATGTAATCACTTCTGCGTTCACCATTAAGTGGTTTAAGTGCTTTGGTGTAACCTTATTTTTTTACTCTTTTTTTTTTAAATGTTCATTTATATTATGAGGTACAAAAATGTCCTCTACGTGATATAATTTCTGATGACAAGTTCTCTTTATCTTCCCTCCATTGAAGCTATTGCAATGCAGATTGTGCTCCAGTAGCTTCTTCCCTGGCCACAGCAGCCAGAGAAAGTGACATCTGAAACCAGAAGTGACGTGACACATGTTGCTTCCAGGTTCTTTGCAGCTAGGGGAGATCAGCAAATAGGCATTCGCTGGTCTCCCTCCCTTTCACCTGGCAACACCCATCATGGGGGACAGGGGCCTGTAGGTGGGAGAATCGGAGCCCGGAAAGCATGGTGGGGGACACACTTCTGGGGGTGAGTGAAATTGATCAGGCAGCTGACAGTTGGCTTGTAAAAGATACACACATTCTTAGCTGCTGTGGCCAGCCCCTAAATGTTAAGCCACTGCCTTGCAATTAGCACCAGTGTTGTCAGCTAGCTATGCAACCTCCTTTTATTGGCCATTGGTCTGCGAATAAGGTCTATAGGAGCACTGGTGTGCACAGCCTATTGCATTAGGGTGTGCACCCCAGAGCACAAACACACATGCGTGTATATCAGCAGAGTAGTGGATGGTGTCAGTAGAGCAGAGATTGGTGTCAGTAGTTTTTTTTATTTTATTATTTTTTACAATTTTATTTTTTTTTAATTATTTTTTACAATATTATTCTTTTTTTTTTTTTTTAAACACACCTCTGATGTCTCACTTTTGAGACAGAAAAAGGGACTGAGGACAGAGCTTCCCCCGTCTTTTTCTCTGCAGCCTCAGCTACACTGGACAGTAAACTAATGAGAAGTGCTCTGTGCTGAGCGGCTTCCTGTTTATTCACAAACTGAAGCATAGTAAACACAGTTTACTATGCTTCTGTTAAGAAAGCAGACAGGAGCAACCGGTACAGATCTCTTGCTGTGTTCATTCAGAAAAGGAAGGGACCAGTAAAATAAATATTTACTGGCTCCTTCCCCTGTTCTCCATCCTGAAACATCCCCCGCAGCAGCTGACGGGAGAGGAGAAGAGGGAAGCTGGCAGCACTGCAGGTGGGAGTCAGGAGGCGCCATATATCTGCACTGCACGTGGGTGATTAGGGTGTACCCAGGCACAACCAGCACACACTGTGCACATGCCTATGTATAGGGGGCATGGGCAGATGTAAAAGGCAGCCCAAAGAACAAATGACAATGCTGCCGATAATGCAAAGCAGCAATTTAGCATTGTCAATTTGAAATAGGAGGTGATATTACTGGCAGGATTTCTAGGTAAGACAGGCGCAAAAACAAACCCAAAAAAACTAAATGAAAGCAGCTGAACACTGAAGGTCAATATAAAAGTCCTTGGGCAGAGTACATGTAAAAAACAGTGCAGCGCTAAAATTTAAACTAAAAGTAGTGTCACAAAACAGTCCAAAAACAATATGTAGCAAGTAGAGGCCAGAGGATGTTGAAAAAACAATGGAAATATGAACTTCTTAGACAGAAACTGGGGTGCTGTAGTCAATCACTATACATCCCAACATAAACGTCTCTTCCCCCTGAAGCACGAACCGCTCACCTGAATGAATGGACCTCTGAGTGAACAGAAGGTCAATCAAGCTGTCCCTTCTCAAGGGTAATGATAAGGTGATGTCTTCATGTGAAGTCCTTCTTTGTACTCCTCAATCAGTAAATGGTCTCCAAAAACTCGCTCATAAATGGTGGATCATGTAAAATTAAAGGAAACACATAGTGCTCTCCATATATAAAAAGCGACACATTTATTCCAGTAAATAAAATACTCACAAACACGGCACTATGACCTAGTGCAGTGTTTCTCAACTCCAGTCCTCAAGGCGCACCAACAGGTCATGTTTTCAGGATTTCCCTCAGATAAAATAGCTGTGGTAATTACTAAGGCAGTGAAACTGATTACATCACCTGTGCAAAATAATGGAAAGCCTGAAAACATGACCTGTTGGGGCGCCTTGAGGACTGGAGTTGAGAAACCCTGACCTAGTGGCTGGCTGTTCTGACATCACTATAAGCCCTCCGCACGCGTATCGTCCGTAGTGCAGGACTTCCTCAGCGGATATAGCAAGGGCTAGTGTGTCAGTGCTAAATTTATAGCATCAAGTACTGGTTTAATCAATTAGCATGTCCCACCCACTTCGATCAAGAGTACAGCCCATCACAGGTGATTCAAGTGAATTAATCACACACATCACCAAAAACACAACGTTCATAAAGGTGCAGCAATCTCCTCAATAGTACAATCCTGAATCATAATAGCAATCCACACTTAACCACAGCCTGTAAATCAGACAGCATGCAGTATCCTGCACAGACAGTATAAAGGCAGGCAGTGTGTACATTATGCGCATAGAGGGAGAGCAGATCAAGTCCCTTACTAAATTATTGCTACCCTAACTTACCGTACACGAGGTAGCCTGCTTCCTCACCGCCATGACTGTATTGAAGTGGGTGGGACATGCTAATTGATTATGCTAATTGATTAAATCAGTACTTGATGCTATAAATTTAGCACTGACACACTAGCCCTTGCCATATCCGCTGAGGAAGTCCTGCACTACGGACGATACGCGTGCGGAGGGCTTATAGTGATGTCAGAACAGCCACCCACCTGTTTTTTATTCATATGTACCGTATTTATCGGCGTATAACACGCACTTTTTTCCCCTTAAAATCAGGGGAAAATCGTGGGTGCGTGTTATACGCCGATACTCCGTCGAATTCCCCTGCTGAAAACGAGCGAGAGGAGCGAGCGGAGCCGAAGCCGAAGTACAATCGGCTTTACTCGGCTCCTCTCGCAGTCCCGCCCATCTCTGACTGCGCCGCTGACATAGAGAAAGCCGAGTGTACTTCGGCTAGTCTCGGCTCCTCTCGCAGTCCTGCCTGTGACTGTGAGCAGAGCCGAGTCTAGCCGAAGTACACTCGGCATTCTCCGTCAGCGGCGCAGTCAGTGGAGATGGGCGGGACTGCGAGAGGAGCCGAGTCTAGCCGAAGTACACTCGGCCCCGCTCGCTCCTCTCCACAGAAATCGGCGCCAAATTTAAAAAAACCCCGGGACTGACACGATCGCAAAGGCACTGGGCAAGGCTGCAGATGGACAGATGGACACTGGGCAAGGCTGCAGATGGGCAGATGGACACTGGGCACGGCTGCAGATGGACAGATGGACACTGGGCAAGGCTGCAGATGGACACTGGGCAAGGCTGCATTCTGCATTTAAATGTAAGTTTTTTTTCCTTGAATTTCCCTCCTAAAAGTTTTTTTCCTTAAAATTCTCTCCTAAACTTGGGGTGCGTGTTATACGCCGGTGCGTGTTATACGCCGATAAATACGGTACTTCATACCGTGCACTAGGTCATAGTGCCGTGTTTGTGAGTATTTTATTTACTGGAATAAATGTGTCGCTTTTTATATATGGAGAGCACTATGTGTTTCCTTTAATTTTACATGATCCACCATTTATGAGCGAGTTCTTGGAGACCATTTACTGATTGAGGAGTACAAAGAAGGACTTCACATGAAGACATCACCTTATCATTACCCTTGAGAAGGGACAGCTTGATTGACCTTCTGTTCACTCAGAGGTCCATTCATTCAGGTGAGCGGTTCGTGCTTCAGGGGGAAGGGACGTTTATGTTAGGATGTATAGTGATTGACTACAGCACCCCAGTTTCTGTCTAAGAAGTTCATATTTCCATTGTTTTTTCAACATCCTCTGGCCTCTACTTGCTACATATTGTTTTTGGACTGTTTTGTGACACTACTTTTAGTTTAAATTTTAGCGCTGCACTGTTTTTTACATGAAAGTCAAAATAACAATTTCTTTAAAAATACTGTGTACAATAAGGCATGATGCAAAACATTAGGCTTCATGTACACTTGACTGTCATTTTCCACGGCCGCGGGAAAACGTAAAACGCTTCAAACCTTCCTATCCTCAACATGATTCTTCTGCGTTCAGGAGAGGGAGGTTGAACCTCACCTAACCGCAGCAGCCCCTAAACGCTGCTAAAAGCCTATGTGTACATTGACAAAGGCTTTTATAGAGTTGGGTTTAGGAGCTTTGGCAAAAAAAAAAAAAAAAACGCTTCAAAGCTCCTAAACTCAGGTTTAGGAGCTGCTAGTGTACATGAAGCCTTTTAGATTTGGGAGTTAAACACATTGCAAGTCATCTAAAGGATAAATTGGTTTAAGCCTCCTCTCCCAACTTCATTCATTCCCCTGGTTAAAAATGACATGGGAATATATGGAAACTTGCAAAACAAAGAATTAAAATTATATGGCTTATGTCTATAGCTTCTTCTATTAGGTTTGCTTCAGTCAAAATATACGTATATTACACTGATACATTAGCATTTTGAGACACATGCTTAACATGCCTTACTGACTATCAGCTTTACAGTAAAAAATATTTCATTCATGCAAATCCCCAATGAGACAGAACAAGTAAATGATCTGAGAAATATTGAATAACTCAGGGAATGAGATGAAATATTTAGTTTCGTACAGATACGGAAGCAACATTTGGTAAACAGTCTTCATAATAATATAAAGTTTCTGTGTTTTGTGAACATTATCATGCTATTTTAAATAGTTCTGTGGGAAACGTTTTTTTTTTAAATATGTTACACAAGAGACACTTAATAGAATACATCTGTGACAGTTACATAAATCCCTTCCTCTTTGAGTCTGATTTACTAAGATTGTGCAGACAATTCAAAAGAGGATAAGCAATTTTCACACTCACTTACTGAAAAAATAATTCTCACTTGCTTATATGTCTCTGCACGCAAAGCAAGCAAACACAGCAAATCTCTGTGGATGTTCTTAGAGGTTGTGTAGCTCACTATGAACAATATGTAGGAGATTTAATAAAACTGGCGCACACAGAATCTGATGCAGCTGTGCATAGTAACCAATCAGCTTCCAGGTTTTATTGGCAAAGCTTAAAGTGGATGTAAACCTGATACATAAAATTTGAGCTGGTTACATATATCTGCAGTGTTTTCTTATCTCTCTCCAAAGCACTAAGTCCCATGTGTTTCTGCTGTTTCCTTGCTCTGTTATCAGCATGATAACTTCTGACAAGTTCAACCAAGGCAAAACTAGCCTAATATTTGTGTCAGGGCAGGTTGCTATAATATAGATAGACACTTCCGGTTCCGGCGCCGCATGGAGTGACTGCTTCTCTCCTCGGCTCCCGCATCACGGCAATAAAACGGCCTATAAAACCGGCCTGAGACGCCCTATGGTCACCCCTACACCTCCGGGCACTCCCCGCCTTCTATATGGACCGATTCATGGAAAAATTCGGCGCTCACTCGCAAACGGCCCTGACGGCGCCGCCGGCCCAGCCGCAAATCGAGGCACCGGTCTTGGCCTACACGGCTCCTTCTCCACCACCACCGCCGACGGGGATGGAGGTAAGCAGCGGCCCTAGTCCTCCTACCTCCCCTCATGCCTCAGCATCCCAGCCACCCTGTGACAACACAACAGAACGCATAGCACAGGCTGTGGCTGCTCTCTTGTCCCCCATGATAGCAGCATCTGTGGAGAAGGCAGTGAATGCAGGGATGGCCCAGATCAAGTCCCAGATAGGGGAACACAGCACCAGACTCAATGAGCTGGAGCACCGCCTATCCAGCGTGGAAGAGGAGTTATACCAGGCACAGGCCACAGAGCAAGCCCAGGATAAGACTAATCAATACATCATCCAAAAGTTGGACGATTTAGAGAACAGGGCCAGGAGGAGTAACCTGCGATTCGTAGGTATCCCGGAATCGCTGCAGGCCTCTGCCATTTCAGATTTCTGCGCTGTGCGCATTCCGGAAGCCCTAGGCCTCTCGGGCCCCTGCACAGTGGAAAGGGCCCATCTCATGGGAGCTTTCAATTCTGACCGCAAAAATCCCCTGCCAATAATTGCCAAATACCTCAACTACTCTGACAAGGCCCTCATTCTACAAAAGTTCAGACAAACCCGCTCACTTCAAATTGACGGAATAAGAGTCCTCATATTTGCTGATTACTCCATAGAGGTCTCAAAAAAAAGGAAAGCTTTTCAGCAGGTCTGCACGGAACTCTATAAACAGCAAATCAAATTCACTCTGGCTTTTCCAGCAGTTCTCCGCCTCAAAGCCTCTACCGGCGAACAACTGACTTTCCATGACCCCTCCGAGGCGGAAGCCTTCCTGCGGGCCTCCCAGCACGACTCGCACCCTCACACTCCATCAAAAGCCGCACCACTCATCCGTCCTCTGGACCAAAGAAGCCCACGAAAGGACTCCCCCAAACGATTCAGAGCTTCTGCCCCAGTCCAATTCAGGCTAACCCAGCGTTGAAATGGTTGAAGTGACTCTTGCACTTATTCCTCAAATCCTCGATGCTGCTTACAACGCAGTACATTAGGCTTGTCCCTTCAGTTGTTTACACGCCTATTACTTCACCTCGTACCCACATGGGACTCCCCCCCTGGGTCCACTTAGTTTTTTTTTTCAGGTGGCAGTTTTACACAGCTACACAGTTATATTCATTTGTACCCTACAGATGACTGCTCAACTAGTTATGTTTTCTATGATATCCTTGCCCAGCTAGGATCAGCTTTCTTTTGGATGCTCTCCAAACTGTGTTCATTATTTTATGTGTACCCTTCCCGGCCTCACTGTGTATAGCCGCAACATCCCCCCCTCCGTTTGCGTCCCTCGCCGATCGCATAAAAACCCCTCTCCTAACGCGGGCTCTCGGCTGCCCTACATCAGAGCCGTGCTTTGGGAACCGACTTACACAGTGACTCCATGCGGAAAGAAGTGAAGTTCTTGCGATTGCTTATGTTGTTTATGTTATTTTTGCTTTTCTTTCAGGTACCACCTCTTATCTCCTCCCCCTCCCTTCCCCCCTTTAGCCTAGGAAAATTTGTGGTAACAGTCCTCCTGTCACCTGTCTCCCAAGACAGGTATATCACCTTTCCTCTTCATCTGGTATTTACCTTAAAACGCCGCCTACACGGTAGATTAGCTGTAACTTCCTCACAATTCCCTTTCCCAATATCCCCAACATGAAAATAGTTTCTTGGAACGTGAAAGGGCTTAGGTCCCCCAATAAAAGAATGAAGATCCTCCGTCATCTAAAACGACTCAACACTGATATCGCCCTACTCCAGGAAACTCACTTATCGGCTCCTGATTTTCATCGCATGAAAAAACTCTGGGTAGGCACGGTCCTAGGCTCTGGGGCCTGCGGCCGTAAAGCTGGAGTCCTTCTCCTGATCCATAAGAACCTTCCCTGCACGGTCCTATCGGTAAATTCAGACGATCACGGACGGCTTGTCACAGCTCATGTCCAACTAGGTTCCACGGAATTGGTAATATCCAACATATACGCCCCCAACAGCCCTGGCACAACCTTTTATAGTGAACTTTCGGCATGGTTGCTTCAAAACACCCACCTCCCCCACTTAATAGGAGGTGACTTCAACGACGTTATACACCAAACTGATGACAGATCATCCCCTAGACGCCCCTCACCAGGCCTTGACCCTGTCTCCCCCACACTCTTTGCATCCACCATGGAATCCCTTCACTTCCAGGACCTCTGGCGTTTAAAACATCCAGCGGACAGGGAATTTACCTTCTACTCCAACCCGCATAACGTATTCACTAGAATAGATTATTTTTTTGGCTCTGACAACCTAGTCCCCATGTTAACTGATGTAGACATCCTCGACATTGCCATATCTGACCACGCACCAATCTCGGCCCAATTTGACAACCTCGACCTACCTCCCCATCCCAAGATTTGGCGCTTTCCTTCATGCCTCTACAACAACTCTGATTTCCAGCAATTCATGGCAAGGTCATGGACAGAATATTCCACGGCCAATGCTCCACACTCTGATGTCCCGAACCTCTTCTGGGACGCCGGCAAAGCGTTCCTCAGGGGTCGGATCATCTCTTATGCGACCTCTTTCAAGAGGAATACCTTATCAAAGTACAAATTGGCTAGCTCCCGGCTCCACCAGGCGCAAAGATCTTTATACACCATGGACTCCACTGATAATAGAAACGAATGGCATGCAGCCAAGAGATCTTTTGATACTTGGACAGACACACTTGAACTAACTAAGAAAGCACACTCAGATGCCACCTTCCATAAATTCGGAAATAAATCAGGCAAATTACTAGCCAGGCTATGCAAGGGACCCTTTCGCCCAACTCATATTACATCTCTAAAAGATACTAAAGGCAAGGTGAACACAACACCGCAAACGATAAATAAAGCTATGCTTCAATACTACGCTACGCTGTATGCCCCAGACCCTATAAACAAACAGGCAGCCGGCTCTTTCCTAGAGAACTTAGCCATTCCCAAAGTCACTCCCTCACAACTTGAGTACCTTAATGCTCCCATCTCCCTTTCCGAAGTCTCAAACACCATACGAAAGTTGACCCCCTCTAAGGCCCCGGGCCCCGACGGATTCACTAGCGAATTCTACAAGACCCTCCAAAACATAATAGAACCCACCCTCCACAAGGTCTATAACGGCATATGGACTGGCGGCCCCTACCTACCCTCGGGAAACCAGGCCACTATTAAATTACTCGCAAAAAAAGGCAAGGACCCCCAGGAACCAGGATCTTATAGGCCCATCTCCCTTTTAAACCTGGATGTCAAAATCCTATCCAAGATTGTCGCCACTAGGCTTGCTGCCATCATCCCATCTCTGATACATCCAGCGCAATCTGGTTTTGTGAAAGGCAGAACGGCCACCCTAAACATTCGTAAGGTCATGTTGGCCTTGGAACATGCCAAACAAAATCCCGGCGGCGATTTCGCCATCATTACGTTAGATGTGGAGAAAGCCTTCAGCTTCGATTGGCTCTCCATGACCATGACAAGGATGGGCTTTACAGGCCCCTTCTGCCATCTAATAAACGCCATGTACACAACCCCCACAGCTAAGCTGGTGGCAGCGGGCCTACTCTCAGATGACTTCCGCCTCCACAAAGGTACACGACAAGGCTGCCCCTATCCCCCCTCCTCTTCAACATTGCTCTAGAACCCTTATCCAGACACCTTACCCAAAAAGCCCCCTTGCATGGCATAAAAATAGGAAATCACGATCTCCGCACATCCCTCTTTGCTGATGATGTACTTATCTTTTCAGCGAATCCCTCCTCAGACATGTCCACCATCAAAGAGGTATTTGATGATTTTAGATCCTGTTCTGGCCTCCGCATAAATTACGGCAAAAGCGAAATTCTCCCCATAGGTACTCTATCCAACCCTACCTGGGTCCAACACTCCATTTTTTCTGTTGCTAGATCCCATATCACCTATCTTGGCATCAAAATAGGCAAACTGCCTTCCTCCCTGTACCACCTCAATTATCCTCCCTTGATCTCTAGGCTCTCTCAGGAAATGGTTAACTGGATGGATCTGCCCCTCTCGCTCCTGGGAAGATGCCACTTGGTAAAAATGGTCAGTTTTGCCAGACTACTATATCCACTACAAACTATCCCCTTGCTACTGCACCACAAAGATGTTAAACTCATCAATACGGCCATCTCAAAATTTCTATGGCAAGGCAAAAGACCACGCATAGCTTTAAAGAAACTATATCTTCCCAGATGCGAAGGGGGTATTAGTCTCCCGAATGTCAGAACCTATAACCTAGCATGTTTATTAAGAACTAGTCTAGACTGGATTTCACAGTCCTCGAGGTATTCCAACTACTCCTTGGAATCCGCAATGGCACATCCCTTCTCGCTAGCAGCTCTTCTTCACTGCAAGTGGAAATCGGTCCCACCTTTGTATCAACACAACTTACTACTGAGAGACACGGCCATCGCCTGGAGAGAAACCAGAAAGAGCCTCAAGCTCTCCCCATTCATGTCAAGCCATCTGCCAATACAAGTAAACCCAAACTTTCCACCTGGCTTGGAACATAAACCTTTCAAGATATGGCAAGAAAACGGTCTCACAAAATTTGCATCTTTATGCGACACTAAAACGGGTCATCCTTTATCCTTCTCAACCGTTGCTGAAATCTATTCACTCCCACGATCACATGCCTTTCACTTTTGGCAATGTACCAGCTACTTAAGAACTGCATGCAAAGAGGACTATAAGCGATTCACACCAAATTTCACAGACCTGCTACTCCTGGAAAGATCATATACGATATCGGACATATACAAACCATTACTTCAAAAGACCACCCCTCCGCTGGCATTCTCATCTGCAGCCAATTGGGGAAAAGACTTCCCGGACGAGGACCTGATAGACAAAATTCTAATTGGATTCAACAAAGTGCAACGACTAACACCCAATGAAATTTGGAGAGAATCTCAACTGAAAATAGTCCACCGTGCACATATACCCTTCATTTACTCCGATACGGATCAAAACTGTGCTAAATGCCCCCTCTGCCACCATATGAGACCTTCCCTAACCCACCGTTTTTGGGCGTGCTCTTTCATCTCCTCCTTTTGGGATCAGATTCTAGCCTACATTTTCGAAATAACACTACTGAAGCTTCCGAAGGATCCGCTCCTCCTCATCTTTGGTTACTGGGACCCCCAACTACTGCCTTGGTCCCGAGTGACGAACTCAACTGACACTGTTCACCCAAACCTTGGTCACACTCACAAAGATTGGTCCTTGATCTGCCTCCTGATCGCACGGAGAACCATACTAAAGCAATGGATTTCTTCCCACTGCCCTGCTACCACTCAAATCAAACGGGACCTCCTTCTTCTCCTATTTAAAGAAAGAGCTAATGCAGACTTCACATGTGCAGTCTCTAAGAGCCGTTTCTACTCCGTTTGGGAACCCTTCATGCGCTCAGCTTTATCTCCGGAGGATATAGCCAGCTTTGATCAGTACTCTTTCTCATACCTCAAATCTACCCCCCCCCTTCTTCAAGCCCAGGAGAGGAAATCTCCCCTGACGGTCAATCCGGCACCAACGATCTCTAATTGTTACCTGAACTAAGCTTACTCATATTTACTTCTCTCTGGACTTGGCTAATGCCCTCCCCCCCTCCCGCCCTTCCTCCTCCCTCCCTACACCCCTGTGTTGTTCTCAGACATTTTTTATTTTTATTTTTTGGTTGGTTATTCTGTTGTAATACCTGTAACTCTAGGTAGATACTCTATTTGATCCATCCAGTTACCCTCTAGTAGACAACAGATAAAGTTCGTAGGTCTTTTGATCTTCTGTTTTTTCTATATGTTTTCAATGATATACCACGCTGATTCTATCCTATAAGATTCCGAGATTAAGATGCGTATACATTACGCTTATTCTTGCCCTTATTATGCCTCCCTTTGGTATGTTTTTCTTTTTTTTCTCTCTCTCCTTCTCTCTTTCTCTATTTGAAAAATTTAAAATTACTTTATAACATGTCCTGTAACTGCTGTTATTTTTCATACATCCTAATAAAAATTTGTTAAAAAAAAATAATATATATATAGATAGAGAGCTTGTCTTGTCACAGCACAGCTCTGCACATTCCTTCCTTCCTTTACCTATGTGGAGGGGGTGCCTTTCCTCCAATCAGCTCTCTGGGCTGTATGCCAAGAATCCACTCCCAGTGCTGAACAGGAAGAGAAAATCTGTAACATGATTCTAAAAAATATAGCAAGCTGAAGACAGCAGATATACGGTACATGTAAAACTCAGGTAGGGAGATTTGGTTCATCTCTTTGTATCATCTGAGGCTGTTCACTTCACTGGGTATATGTGAGGGTTTACATCCACTTTAATTGAACAAGCTGAACTTGGAAACTACCGTATTTATCGGCGTATAACACGCACTTTTTTCCCCTTAAAATCAGGGGAAAATCGTGGGTGCGTGTTATACGCCGATACTCCGAATTCCCCTGCTGAAAATGAGCGAGAGGAGCGAGCGGAGCCGAAGCCGAAGTACAATCGGCTTTACTCGGCTCCTCTCGCAGTCCCGCCCATCTCTGACTGCGCCGCTGACGGAGAAAGCCGAGTGTACTTCGCCTAGTCTCGGCTCCTCTCGCAGTCCTGCCTGTGACTGTGAGCAGACACGAGTCTAGGCGAAGTACACTCGGCTTTCTCCGTCAGCGGCGCAGTCAGTGGAGATGGGCGGAACTGCGAGAGGAGCCGAGTCCAGCCGAAGTACACTCGGCTCCTCTCCACAGAAATCGGCGCCAAATTTTAAAAACCGCCGCGACTGACACGATCGCAAAGGCACTGGGCACGGCTGCAGATGGACAGATGAACACTGGGCACGGCTGCAGATGGACAGATGGACACTGGGCACGGCTGCAGATGGACACTGGGCACGGCTGCAGATGGACAGATGGACACTGGGCAAGGCTGCAGATGGACAGATGGACACTGGGCACGGCTGCAGATGGACAGATGGACACTGGGCACGGCTGCAGATGGACAGATGGACACTGGGCAAGGCTGCAGATGGACACTGGGCAAGGCTGCATGCTGCATTTAAATGTAAGTTTTTATTTTTTATTTTTTATTTTTTTTCCTTGAATTTCCCTGCTAAAAGTTTTTTTCCTTTAAATTCCCTCCTAAACTTGGGGTGCGTGTTATACGCCGGTGCGTGTTATACGCCGATAAATACGGTAATTGGTTACTATGCACAGTTACACCAGATTCTATGTGTATCAGTTTTAGTTTTAGGTAAATCCCTCCTATATGTATGATCAATTAACAGAAATGCATCCAGCACCTTCTAGAATAAGCCTATTAAAAAATATATAAATAAATAAATAATAATAACATTCAGAGTATTTTGAAAGTCATTTTAGAATGTAAAATATAATTTAAAAAATAATTTCATGAAAAAAATCTGAAATAAATCATCCAATTTCTCATATGTAACAATAAATATATTGATTATATAAGAAATAATTATCAATAACTAGAAATAATAATGGTATGAATTGGAGAATTTTGGAACAGAACAATACATAGATGCATTCTTGCTTTAAAATTTACTTTACAAAATATTTTGCTTATCTGAAATTTATACTGGCATATTTGCATACACAAATGAGTATGACATCATTAAAATTAAGGGGTGCTCGACACAAAAATACTGTATATACTGCTCAATGATTGCATATGAATTTTTATGTGGCATGACAGTTTTCAGATGTATACAATCACAAATCCATCAGATTTTATACTTTAAAAATGAATGCAAACATTTTTATTATTAATATTAATTTTGTAAGTGAAATTATGACACAGTTTAAAAATATATTTAAATGTGAGATACTAGTATTTATTTCAGTTTTTGCTTATTGCTATACATTGTAACACATTTATAAACTTTAAAGTCTATCAATACTCCTAGCTTTCACTCCTGTGCTCCTCTTATCCACTCAGCATTTTTAAAAAACCTTTCGGAGCACTCACTCATGTCACTTGCCAAATATTTTTGAGTGAAGGGACCAGTAACCCAGCACAGCAAATGTGCCCACATCAGCTGGTCTTGTCACATTCACGTCATCGCTCCAATCCATCTTGCTGGACATTCAGTAGGAAGTATTCATGTCACACTGTAAGTGACGTGGAAACCCAAAGAGAAACCCTCCTTCCCTGCACAGAAAAATACAGAAGACTTGGGAATAGGAATTTCACATGACTGCAGATTCAGGTGAGTAAAAGGGGCATTTAGTTTTAGTTTTTATTTGTTTTGTTTAGTTGGGGTGGGGGAAAAGGGAGTTTTTGGTAGGCTAGAGAGTAGATTTGAAGCTGAACTACAGGCAGATATTAAAACACCAGGTAGTATTTATGCATTCATTAATAAAAAAGAATAATTTAGACGCTTATGGAAAATAAAGGTCTTTTAACCTTAAGAGCCATATAGGTATTTATTAACGTGAGATCACTGTGAGGACCCATTAGGGGGCTGAGACGGCGGGTTTCTTCGTTTTCTGAATTCTGCGGTGGCTTGGAAGTGGGTCAACCTTCACTTTCCATAAGCGTCTAAACCATGGATATGCAATTAGCGGACCTCCAGCTGTTGCAAAACTACAAGTCCCATCATGCCTCTGCCTCTGGGTGTCATGCTTGCTGCTGTCAGAGTCTCGCTATGCCTCATGGGAATTGTAGTTTGCCAACAGCTGGAGGTCCGCTAATTGCATATCCCTGGTCTAAACTATCACTTCAACTACCTAAAATAGAGAGGATCAGCCTCTCTCCCCATACAATCCGTTGGAGGGAGTGAGAGATGGTCCCTAATCCCTTTCCCTTCATCCTACCTTTCCCTGTATAACCTTTTTCCTGCCTTGTCATTCTCCTTCTATCTTTTTATTTTCTAATATCCCCTCTGACATACAATGACTTCACTTTAAACACTGACTACATTACCCTACTTGAACGCACACTTATTCTTTTTACCACATTTCAGGTTCCCCTACTTCTGTTGGCATATGCCAACCCTCTCCTTAAATCTCAGCACCAACTCACTCACCATAAATACCCAGGTATACCCATTAGTTCCTTAACATCTTGACTTATTTCACTCATTGATGGGTATGGTTCTCTAAGATAATACTCAAACCCCATCCCAAAGCCGTGGAATACGGGACCTATTCACTACACAGTCTATCCTCACCCATTTTTCAGAGACACTTAGGACCATCTGTTTCCCATTTATATGACTCCCCCAAGCAACTAAAATTCATATAACTTTCCAGTTAACGGTGGACCGGTTGGTCATTCTTGACAAGATCCACAGTTAAATGTTCTATTCTTTTGTGATCTTATTTTGTCTTCAACACCATATGTAGAGGTTATAATATATGTATTCATTTATGTACTGCTTCTATCTGTTCTAAAAGATATTTGCTTATTTTATTCCTAAAAAAACTTTTATGAAAAAAAACAAAAAACAAAACAATAAAAGGTATTTTTATTTTCAGATACTTTAAATTGAAACTTACACTTACCTTGATTTCAGTCTTCGTTAATCCCCTGCAAAGAAAACTAAGAGATAGGAACAGCGCTAGAAGTCAATTAGACCCTGTTGCAGTGCATCTATGCTGCCAAAAAAATGGGAGAATACAGAAGGAATAGAGTGATGAGTAGTTATGAGTGAATGTGCATGGGTTTGATTAGCACACCATTCTTAAGACCCATTGTAAAAGCCATAGACAAGTGTAGCGGCCTCACCCTCTCTCTCTCTTCTTTAACGGTTACTTTGGCTTCGGTCTAGGGGTACCTTGAAGGGGAGAGCGAGGTGCGCCACGGCCCATGTGCTCTATATTGCAGCATGTAGAGGTGAAGGCCAGCATAAAATTACATTCGGGCTGTGTATACGCTCAGAGCCAAGTCTGTTCTGCTGATAACCCCCCTTTGCTCGCAGTAATTGGAGTACCACACACTGAAAAGGTCCAACACTTATTTATTCCATAACGGCAAACAAATAGTCCTTTGCGAGCAGACAGTTTGAGACCCATAGAACAGTTCAGTATTGGTGGGGAGTAGGTCAAGGCACAATCCTCAAAGAAACTAAACCGTTGAGGTTTCACCAACGGTTGCTAAGCACAGTGGCTGTAAAACATACTTTTTGGCTTCAGAGTCTCTTCCAGCGACTCTAATGAACAGGAACTGGAGTTACCTTCGCTACGCTGCAGCCCCTGTCAGGGGGAAGACATCCCTCCAAGAGAGTTACCAGTAGGGATGAGCTTCGAGTTCGAGTCAAACTCATGTTCGACTCGAACATTGCCTGTTCGCCCGTTCGCCGAACAGCGAACAAATTGGGGTGTTCGCGGCAAATTCGAAAAATCTATGGGAGAAATCTAAAGTGCTAATTATAAAGGCTTATATGCAAGTTATTGTCCTAAAAAGTGTTTGGGGACCCGGGTCCTGCCCCAGGGGACATGTATCAATGCAAAAAGAAGTTTTAAAAACGGCCGTTTTTTCGGGAGCAGTGATTTTAATAATGCTTAAAATGAAAAAATAAAAGTGAAATATTCCTTTAAATTTCGTACCTGGGGGGTGTGTATGATATGCATGTAAAGTGGCACATGTTTCCCGTGCTTAGAACTGTCCCTGCAAAAAGTGTCATTTTTGAAAGAAAAAAATGCATTTAAAACTGACTCGCGGCTATTAATGAATTGTCGGCTCCCGGCAATACATACAAAAGTCATTGATAAAAAAAAAAAAAAAAAGCGTGGGGGTTCCCCAGAATTCAATTACCAGGCCCTTCAGGTCTGGAATGGATATTAAGGGGAACCCCGCCGCAAATAAAAAAAAAATTGACGTGGGGTTCCCCCAAATATCCATTCCAGGCCCTTCAGATCTGGCATGGATTTTAAGGGGAACTCCACCCCAAATTAAAAAAAAAATGGCGTGGAGTCCCCCTAAAAATCCATACCAGACCCCTTATCCGAGCATGCAACCTGGCCGGCCGCAGGGGAAAAGGGGGGGACGAGAGAGCGGCCCCCCCTCCCTCCTGAACCGTACCAAGCCACATGCCCTCAACATGGGGAGGATGTCCCCATGTTGATGGGGACAAGGGCCTCATCCCCACAACCCTTGCCCGGTGGTTGTGGGGGTCTGCGGGCGGGGGGCTTATCGGAATCTGGAAGACCCCTTTAACAAAGAGGACCCCCAGATCCCGGCCCCCCCTATGTGAATTGGTAAGGGGTACATTGTACCCCTACCATTTCACGAAGAAAGCGTAAAAAAATGTTTAAAAAAACACACAAACACCTTGAAAAAGTCCTTTATTTAAAAAAAAAAAAAAAAAAAACATTCCAGCGGTGAAATCCAGTGTCCCGCGGCGATCCCGATGTCCAGCGCTGTCCGTCATTGGTTGTGCCTGAGCGGACCTGATGGGGAACTCCCTCTCAGTATTTTAAATGTATAGACCCGCCCCTTCTAAAGTTCCCCATCAGGTCCGCTCAGCGGACCAGATGCGGAACATGAGAAGGGGCGGGTCTATACATGTATTACCAAAGTGAGAGCAGTTCCCCATCAGGTCCGCCTCCTCGGTATGTCAGACCCGCCTACGTCATTGGCTTGAGCGGGGAACTTCCTTCACTATGTAAATTTAAATTTACATAGTGAAGGAAGTTCCCCGCTCAAGCCAATGACGTAGGCGGGTCTGACATACCAAGGGGGCGGACCTGATGGGGAACTGCTCTCACTTTGGTAATACATGTATAGACCCGCCCCTTCTCATGTTCCGCATCTCGTCCGCTGAGCGGACCTGATGGGGAACTTTAGAAGGGGCGGGTCTATACATTTAAAATACTGAGAGGGAGTTCCCCATCAGGTCCGCTCAGGCACAACCAATGAAGGACAGCGCTGGACATCGGGATCGCCGCGGGACACTGGATTTCACCGCTGGAATGTTTATTTATTTATTTTTTTAAATAAAGGACTTTTTCAAGGTGTTTGTGTGTTTTTTTAAACATTTTTTTTACGCTTTCTTCGTGAAATGGTAGGGGTACAATGTACCCGTTACCAATTCACATAGGGGGGGGGGCGGGATCTGGGGGTCCCCTTTGTTAAAGGGGTCTTCCAGATTCCGATAAGCCCCCCGCCCGCAGACCCCCACAACCACCGGGCAAGGGTTGTGGGGATGAGGCCCTTGTCCCCATCAACATGGGGACATCCTCCCCATGTTGAGGGCATGTGGCTTGGTACGGTTCAGGAGCTCTCTCGTCCCCCCCTTTTCCCCTGCGGCCGGCCAGGTTGCGTGCTCGGATAAGGGGTCTGGTATGGATTTTTAGGGGGACTCCACGCCATTTTTTTTTTAAACTTGGGGTGGAGTTCCCCTTAAAATCCATGCCAGATCTGAAGGGCCTGGTAATTGAATTCTGGGGAACCCCCACGCTTTTTTTTTTTTTTTTCTCAATGACTTTTGTATGTATTGCCGGGAGCCGACAATTCATTAATAGCCGCGAGTCAGTTTTAAATGCATTTTTTTTCTTTCAAAAATGACATTTTTTGCAGGGACAGTTCTAAGCACGGGAAATATGCGCCACTTCACATGCATATCATACACACCCCCCAGGTACGAAATTTAAAGGAATATTTCACTTTTATTTTTTCATTTTAAGCATTATTAAAATCACTGCTCCCGAAAAAACGGCCGTTTTTAAAACTTCTTTTTGCATTGATACATGTCCCCTGGGGCAGGACCCAGGTCCCCAAACACTTTTTAGGACAATAACTTGCATATTAGCCTTTATAATTAACACTTTAGATTTCGAACGTTCGAGTCCATTGTATTTAATAGGGTTCTAAAGTTTACACGAACATTTTGTCTGTTCGCAGGTTCTGGTGCGAACCGAACAGGGGGGTGTTCGGCTCATCCCTGGTTACCAGAGGCCCCGCCGTCACCAGATTAATGCTGTACCGGGCTATTCAGAAGGGTTACACTCTCCGGCTTCCTCACCTCAGATATGGGTCCCAACACCTTAGGGCCCCTCGGACTCCTGCACCCTCGCGGAACCCAGTCGAAGTTACTAGGCCCCAGGCCTCAGCCATATTACCTCACCCCAGGCTTAAGGTGCCTGGGATGGACTCCATATCTCGCTCCGGCCAGGTCAAGGGCACCTGGGCCCGGAACTCCGGAACGCTGGCACCCAGGCTGAAGGTGCCTGGGTGCAGCCCCGTCCTCCAACTCCGAACTCTGGACCACTCTGGACAACCGAACCCCGTGGTAAGGGCGTCCGCCCCTTTTATCTCCTCTCCCTTTGCGTCACAGCGGGTTCCCCGCCCCGCTGTACCGGCGCCAGGAAAGGACAAAAAGATACAGTCTTTCGGTGCAGGTTCAACTCCGACCCAGGGCGACAACACCACCTGCAGGCCACAGGGAACCTTGCACCACCAGAGTCCTCCAAGAACCACAAAAGGGATTCTCAGATTCCCTAACAATTAGTACATCTGGGTTAAATAACCCAGATGCCCCCCCCCCCAATTTAAATACCCGCTACACAAGCAAATCCTAAAAAAAATCAACTCTGGCCATTTTCAAAGCTAATAGACAAAAGATTGTCAAAGAAAAGGCACAAGAGCTGGGCACTCTCAGGAGAGATATGTAGTAATGCAAAAAAATATCTTCAAATAAATATAAACAATTCACTGGGAAGCTACTGGACTGGGTTCAGTCCAGCAAAGAGTGGGGCACCGGCTTTCCTAGCATACTGATGGGAGAGTATTCCAAGTGTCAGAGGAGGCACTAGCCCATGTGAGTGTACAATTTTTATGGTTTTAAAATTAAGTGTGAATAAAGTTATGCTATGACATTTCCTTGTGTCTATGGAATATATTGGTGGTGTGGATGGTGAAACATTATAAGAGGCTGAGCAGAGGCATTAAGCGCAGTTTGACTCACCTCAGTGTATGCTCAGAGGGTCAACTACTTGCAGTGAGTGTGGTCCTGGAAGGGCACGCAAGTGAAGATATCATAATATCTTCAGCACGGAGCACAGTCACTTTACAGTATTTTATATTAGCACTTTATGTTATATGTGCACTTTATTTTGGACTTTTGGCACTGTATGGAATTTATTACACTGAAAATGTATGATGGTTTGTGTAACTACACTGGTTAGTGCAGCTATCTCTATTAATTGTTGAAAAAAAATATATATATAATTTTTTTTTTTTTTTTTGGGTGTGCGGTGGTGGGAACAAATAAGGTTTGTATTATGTGTAATAGAAGGGGCATGATGGCTCTAGAAGCCTCGTAAGGTATATTAATCCCACTTTTTTTTCTTTCCTCTCTTTTTTTTTTTCTCACTCACTAATAATTAGGGATATTTGGTGGGGTAGGGTGTATAGCCCCTTAATTACATATGGGTGAGAGGGTGATGGAATAGATATGGTTTATATCACGTGTAATAGAAGGGGGAAGATGGTTTAGTGAACATTGTAAGGTTTACTGGTCCCTCCTTCTTCCCCTTTACCCTCCCTTTTTTTTGTGGGAGGGGGTGTGAAGGTCCAGCAATATTGGGGATGGTGGGGGATGTAATTAAGGGGAGGGGGTGGGGGGGAAGAAGAGGTTTTTTTTGTCTTTTTTTGTTTTGTTTTGTCTTTGGGATAGGGGGATACTAGATTAAAAATTAATGCAATGTTAATGTATGATGTTGTGCATGTTAATAATTATGTGTTAAATATATATTTTTTTATTATTATATTAAAAAAAAAATTGTTTTAAAAAATATAAAAAAATACAAATTGTTGTTAAGCTATATGCAGTCATGCTGCACATCATGGAAGCCTTCTTAATAAGCTGCATTTCAAGAGGGAAGTTCATGAAGTTCATTTCATGAAGAAGATCTACAATCTTTATACCCTCAATCTTTTATTAGCTTTGACATGGGACTGTAGGTCTCACCTTCTATCACTTTAATAAAGAACACACTACAACCAGTTGGTGTTTTAAATGGCCGCAACACCTTTATTGGTATTAAATAATAAATCAAATAACTTTATTAAAAAAATGTATTCAGAGTATAATAAATAAATTCCATTAAAAAACTTTCAAACAAATTCTAAATACGCTCAGTCATAGGACTCGAGCTGTAAATAATCAGTTGATAAAACCAAAGTCCCCCCTTGATCCAAGGGTGACATAACCACCAAATGGTGCCAGCGACAAGGGTGGGAGGGAAGGGGAGCTCAAGCTTAAGCCGCCTCATGGCAACTGTGAGCGGGTCAGTCAGGCAGGCTATTTTATTTTTTATTTTATTGTAACAAACACAATTTTTTAATTATTTTTTTAATTTAAACTTTATGGCGGCCACAATCCCATGTTGTGGGCACTTTATTGTGCCCACTCTTCATGGGACTGTAGGTCGCACCTTCTATCACTTTAATTAAGAACACACTACAACCAGTTGGTGTTTTAAATGGCCGCGGCACCTTTATTGGTATTAAATAATAAATTAAATAACTTTATTCAAAAAATTAATACAGAGTATAATAAATGAATTATATTAAAAAACTTTCAAACAAATTCTAAATTTGCTCAATAATCAATTGATAAAACTAAAGTCCCCACCAGCCGGATTTGTTGCAAACAAAAACGGCTACCCCAGCACTGCAGCCTGTTCGATGCAGTTTTGAAGACCTAAATTAAAAATGTCTAAACCAACATCTGAAAGATGAACACCATCCTGTCTATATAGCCCGGGGAAACCCCATTCCAGATCAACGTGACTGAAAGAGATCCCCCCCGATCACTGGCAAAAAAAATTCCATTGAGTGGTTAATTCTCCGTTTAATTTTTTCAAGCAGCTTGCCACCTTCAGCATATAACCAAGGTAAACGAGAAACTATTTCAGAAAAAATAATACATGTATTAGGGAAAGATCATTTCAAACAATGTGAATCATGTTTCATCAAAAACATCAAATCTAAAGTTTTTAATCTACCAACATCGTTACCTCCAAGGTGCAAAATTATAATAGATGGATAAGGCCAAGAATGAAATAAATCAGAAAGATGAAAGAAAAGATCAGTCCATTGTAGACCTTGAATGCCTTTCCAAAGAATAACAAACTTATCAGAAGGTAACGATAGGTTGGAACTGTAGCAACGTCGAGAAGCTCTTTTTTGAGCCCAGTGAATATATGAATGGCCAACTATCCATATGTAATATGTGGCACCTATAAATTAAAGAGATAAGGTAGGTCGAATGTAAATGTTAAATCTACTAGATCTCCTAATGACCGAATCACTCAGACCTAATCTAGGCGCCTCAGTGGCGGCTCCAATCCTGAACGAATGGGTAGAGAATTTAAAATTTGAGAGACCTAAATTGGAAAAACAGTTTAAGTACTGCAAAAAAATTGAATTTTGTCATAGGAGATGAATCAATATGGACAAAAAATTGATGACCAGTAACCGGTCTAACAGCAAAATATTGTTTGAGAATTATCAAAGGACACAGGATGGAGTCGCCATAAGCAAATAGATTAAGCCATCGGCCTTTACCTGTTCGATCTGTTTTGATCTTTTAATAAAAATAAGAACCTTATCAAAAAATGAAACATTCAATAAAAGAAGACCTCCTAAACTGTGTTTGTTATTTGGTAACATTTCAGAAATACGAAAAGCAGCAAAAAACATTAAAACGAAAGCTGCGTGAAATAATAAAGCCTCGTAAGCTGAAATGCAGACAAAAGGAGTGGCTAAACACAGCCTAGATAATAAATCCAATGCAATTGGCCTACGCAGATCTGGAGAAAACCTAACCTTCCTTAAACCTATTAATGCTTGCCTAATGGAGAAGAAGCTGCTACAAGCTGGGAAGTTATGAAGTTTAAAGAAAAAGGAAACCCCTGCTAAAAATTTAATATATCACTAAAAGAAAATTCCAACTGTATTAATGAACAAAGGAAAGACAAGATTGAACTCTCAGTGGGAGGTAAACTAGGATAACCCAGCTCAGAATTGAAACTCAACCATTTGTTCCATGCAAACGAGTAATGAGTCCATGTTTTTGGACCAATCAAATTTTTGATAGCCGAAAAAACAGGATTTAAATCAAATCCCAAAGATGACTTGGGCAACGGTGTCCCACCAGGTCTTCCTGAGGCAACAGCTGTCTGAAACGCACCATCTGGAATCGAGATAAGGCATCAGCGGTGAAATTGAGCTTACCTGGTAAATATTTTGCCTTAATACAAATGTTAAATTTTAAACATAAGAGGACTAAATATCTCAAAAGTTTTATGACCAACAAGGATTTTGAGGAAAGGCAGTTCAATGTGAATACAACCCCTCTATTGTCTGTATTAATGATAATTCGCCTGTTGGCAAATTGGTTACCCCATGATTCCAAAGCCACTACGACCAGGAAGAGTTCCAACAAAACTATATTTTTAGTAATCTTGCTGGAAATCCAATGGGGGGCCATGAACCCGAACACCAATGTGAACAAAAAATGGCAGAAAAGCCAAGAGAACCTGCAGCGTCTGTAAATAATTCTAGATCCGCTGCAAATCCAAAATCCTCCTGGAAAAAGGATCTGCCATTACAGTCCTGCAAAAATTGAGACCATACCATTAAATCATCCTTAAGATCACTAGTCAGCCTAATATGAGAAAAAGGGGATTTGAGCCCGGACATAGCCAAAGATAACCTTCTGGAAAATATCCTACCCATGGGCATATTCTGAGTGGCAAAAGCCAGCAGACCTAGAAACGATTGAAGTTCTTTTAACAAAATCTTTTTCCTGCGCAGGAAGAACGAAATTTGAGATTGAAGCCTACAAATTTTTAATGCAGGAAGTTCAAATTGGAATAGTAATGTACTGATTTTTATGCCCACAAATTCAATAATTGGGGATGGCCACGTGGTCTTTTCTGAAGCTAAGGGAATACCCTGATATATGAAAAAATTATTTAATAATTAAAGAACAAACCAAAGAATTTGAATGGAATAGTGAATTATACCAGTATGACCAGATTCGATAGCTAAAACCCACTGAAGAAAAGAGGCAAAAATCTCAAAATAATAACATGACAATGAACAGCCCATTGGCAGGCATTTGTCATAGAAAAAATAATCCTCAAAGTGGAAACCCAGGGAATTGTAAGATTCAGGAGCAATGGGAAGTAATCTAAAGGCTGATTGAATGTCGGCTTTTGCTAACAATGCACCATGGCCAAATGTTTTGATGATTTGAATGGCATCATCAAAGGTAGCATATTTAACTGAAGCAGATAAAGGGTCAATTTCATCATTTAGTGAGTGGCCTGCAGGGAATTACAGATAATGAATTAGTCGGTAACTGTCATGCTGCATACACACGACCGTTTTTCACGACGTTAAAAATGCAATTTTTTAAATTGGGCATTAAAAACGATCGTGTGTATGCTCCAGAGCATTTTTAATGACGTGAAAAATGGCCTAAAAAAAATGAGAACCCGCTCCATTTTTTCACGTCGTTTTTCACGTCGTTTTTTTTAACGTTGTGAAAAACGGTAGTGTGTATGCTTTTACGAGGGGAAAAAAACGCGCATGCTCAGAATCAAGTATGAGACGGGAGCACTCGTTCTGGTAAAACTAGCGTTCGTAATGGAGATAGCACATTCATCACGCTGTAACAGGCTGAAAAGCACGAGGCTGAAAAACGCGAATCGTCGCTCAACAAATTTTACTAACATGAAGGGTGGCACCATTCGAACGGAACTTCCCCTTTATAGTGCCTTTGTACGTGTTGTACGTCACTGCGCTTTGCTCAAGCGTTTTTTTTTAAGGAACGTGTGTATTAAAGACAGGCTTGAGAGGAAACAAGAAAAATCACGTTGAGAAAAACGTTGTTTTTGAAAATGACATTAAAAACGATCATGTGTACACGGCATTAGGCTCTTTTTTAGGTGCTAAACCTAACGGGGATACTCGAAAATTAGCGAACGAAGGAGAGATAAAAGGACCAGCAATTCTATTAGCTAAAATTTCTTTCATTAATTTGTCCTTTACTATGTTAGTGTGAATAGATACTGACTTTAATTTTTTTGTTAACTGGCAACCTGAACCTGCAAAAGTAGGCAATTTAAAACCTATTGAGAACACATCAATTAGTAATTGAGCTTTCCCCTTGTCAGGGTACAGCATTAGCCATGGACTCATTGCGTGAAGGCTCACTGGCGTGCAGGCTTTTTGAATGATCCCTGCTAACCTGGCTGCTGGAGGCTCTTTTCAAACATTTTGAGACCGGGTGACTGCCAAAGCAAAAGGAACATTCATGTTGATAACAACATGAATTCAACCATTTGCACTGAGTTTCGTTAAATGCAAAACACGTACCTTTCTTATATACTGAAGTTGTAGGATTCGTGTTCAAAGTTGACTGGGGTTGTTGTCTTGTAAAGACAGGTTTCTGGGGGATAATCAGGTTCAACCACAACCCTACGTTCTTATTACAGCATTTTAGTGTCAGATAAATTGCAATTTTTTGGCAAAACGATTTGTCGTAGTTAAACCAACCCATACCGCCAAAACTCATATACCCCTCCAGAATATGCTCTAAGTGTTAAAAAAGGCCAGTGCATCTTTCCGGATGCTTTTCATCCATTATTGCAGAGAAAATGCAGAAAGGCTGCAACCAATTGAAAAAGGATCTTGCCGACTGGGACTGCTCACTTCCCCGGGCTGCCGCATCTGTTACCCTTCTCTCTGGAGGGATGCTCCTCTGTACACCGCGGGCTGGTGACAGCTGTGAAGAGGCAGCGTCAGCTGGGAGAGACCCGACAGACAGCTCCGTCCCACTCTGCCTAAACAGCTGCTCCGACCACACTGACACTGAAGAAGTGTCCTCCTCGATTAGCGCTTAACACCGCTGGAGCCATTCGTTCCCTCCTTCAGCCTCAGCCCTCTCAAGGACTCTTCTCACCAGGGATTTCATGTCCTGAAATGGCCAAGCGAGCTGAGGAAATACAGCAGAGCTCAAGCTTAAGCCGCCTCAGGGCAACTGTGAGCGGGTCAGTCAGGCAGGCTATTTATCACCTCCTCTCACCTGTAAAAAACGTTTCTCTCGCTCGTTTGCCTTGTGACAAGCCCACTCAAAAAAAAAAAACATTTTAATTTAAACATTATGGCGGCCACAATCCCATGTTGTGGGCACTTTATTGTGCCCACTGTTCATTGGCTGTCAGTGAACTTCTTTGCCTCTCAGTGATAAGCAGAGTTTTTGTAGAATTGCACAAAATGTAGAACAATGCATATGGCATTGGTCAATGTAATGTTCTGCAGGAACTTCTGTCTGTTATAGAGACAGTTATAGGTCCAACACAACAAAGATGACACTCTGTATGAGACGGCATGGCAATTTTTGTATTCTTTACAGTCTGTCAGATGAAGTCTGCTGAGGTTCTTTATATTTCATTGATAATTTACCTAAAGTGTTTATTAGCAATGTTCACTCTTGATTGTGTTTAATCTGTCCAAAGGGAAATGCTATTTTTTTTTAAACAAATATGGGTAGAAATGATGGCTATAGTAAATCAGCCACTTTGGACTTATTTTAATAAATGGAATGAGCTATACATATTGTGAATCCTGCCAAAGACTTAGTGCAACAGGCATTCCGTTCAGCAGTTAAATACCTACATGCATAATTAAATTTTAAATACATGGCAAGTGTGACATTCTAAAATAGGAAATGATTAGTTATGCAGCATATATCTGACCATGTTTAAAGGCTACATGTTACATTGAAGTTTAATGGCTGAATACCATTTTATTGCATGGGATTAGTAACTTTAGACGTCCTTTCCTTGGCTGCTCTACAGGTTGCGTCTGGCAGATTGTGGAAAACACAAGAATTGAACATAAAACTGTGAAATGCAAATGTAGTATGCAGATACTTTTTAGCCACGTATGATAAAAAATATGATGGATGCCTGGATGACGGAGTATGACAAAATCTCCAAATGTTGAATTAGTAGCAGAAGCTTACATGTTATAACTCAACTTGATTTAACATTTGAAAAATGTGGTCTGCGTTTTACCCAGGGAAATTAAAATATGTTCACTTCAGACATCCAATCCATGAGGCAAGATATCAAGTAGTTTTACACTATTAAACTTGAAATATGAGTTATGAGTGGACTCATCATCTAAATAGTACCTCTTTCTAGCTTTCTTACTTTATTGCCCTGCATAGCAGGACTTAAAGGGATGAATTTACTAAAGGCAAATAGGCTGGGCACTTTGCAAGTGCAGTTGCACCTCTGCAAGTGAAGTTACGCCAGAGCTTAGTAAACGAGGTAAAAATAATAAAAATATACGTTATTTTATGTAGCGCCTTTAAAGGTAGGAAATACACAGGATAACATAAAGGAAACCGGGACAATTAAGTGAAAGCTTGTCTAAAGAAAAATATTTTTAGATTTGATTTGAATAAGTTTAGAGAAGATGACTCTGATGTTCTTTGATGAGTTTTGGAGCATAGCAAGAGAAGGCTCTGTCTCCCATTGAGTGTAGATGAGTACAGAGGACACACAGAAAATTAGAATTTGAGGAGCGGGGGTAACGAGGGGGGGGAGTAAGTTGATAAAAGTTCAGACAGATAATAGGGTGCCAAGCCATGAAGAGTCTTATAGGTGAGCAAGAGGATCTTAAAGTCTATGCAAAACCTGACGGGTAGCCAGTGCAAGGACTCCAGGATAGGGGTAATAGGATCACGTGTACCGGACCTGGTCAGGATTCTGGCTGCAAAATTTTGAACATATTGAAGTCGATTAAGCCCAGGTTCACACTGGGGCTGCGGGAGTGAAGCCGTGCGAGTTCAGCTGAACTCACACGATTTCACTCCTGCATGTCAGTCCCGATTTCGGCCGCGATTACAGGGACATCTGTGCAGGTTTCTGCACAGATGTCAATGTAAATCGCAGCCCGAAATCGCAAAAAGTAGTACAGAAACAACTTTTTGAAATCGGTGCAGCGCCGCAGATGCAGCGTCGCACCGATTAGGATGGTGCCATTGCCCGCAATTTGCGGCAAATATCGCCGATTTGACATGCGATATCGCCGATTTGACATGCGATTTTCACATGACATGTGGATTTAGGTACACCAGTGAGTAGAGCATTGAAGTAGTCAAGTCGGGAGAATGCAAATGTATGGATCAGCTTCTCAGCTACAGTGTATGATAGCATGGACGCAGCTGAGCAATGTTTCTCAAATGGAAAAAAGTTGTTCTGACAACATTTTGTACACGTGGTAAAAAGGTTAAATTAGCATTAGGTAAAGCTTTACTTTCCAAAGATCACCCAATCACATTCAAGGAAAATAAGAAAAAACAGCATTTTTTGCTTGCACATGATTGGATGAGGGAAGTCAGCAGAGCTTTCCTTCACTCACTAAGCTCTGGAGTAACTGCAATTGCAAAGAGCACCGTCTATTTGCCTTTAGTAAATCTACCTCAAAGTGTATTACCACATTTGCAGCCAAATTTTGATAGCACCCACTTTATATTTGTTACATATTCCTATTCACATAGCACAGGGGTGGCAACGGTTGATCGTTGTCTTCTGATGGGTAGATCATGACCCCCATTGTACCAGCCACCAGCTCCTGACCCCACCCAACACCTATCAGAATGCACTCTCTACCACTGGAAGTTCTGTCTGTAAACAGATCACCCCCAGCACTGTCTTGTGCAGTACCCATAGCAGCAGTGGCATGAGCGCAGTGTCAGTCCAGTTGTTTGGAATGAGGACATGCAGCAAGAACGTGAGGAGGAAAGAGAACTCCTGGAAAAGGGTAATTTTCAATATGTGGGCCGATCTTCATCTGAGGTCAGGTGACTGATTGAAGGACGGTGGGGATTTATGCTATGGCACTTGGTGTTATTTACTACTGACCCCTGCACCCTGCATGAATTACTTATATAGAAAACTCTTGTTTGTGCCTTCTTATTTATTATGAATTTTTTTAAGAGAAATACAAAGGAGTAAAAAACACTAAATATATATATATAGAAGACAACAGTGAAAAATCTCTGGACTTAGTGGAGAAGCCAGATGACAGTCACAGATGACAGTGTACGATTTGAATTTTTACATTTTCATTTATCTATAAATACTGGGTGTTGCATAAATATTGAGACTCTTGACCAGTTCTCATATTTTGCTCTTGAATAATCAATTCTACATTAAAACTTAGTTTTGAATTTTTTAAAGCACCAGATTTCAATAAAGCTTAGCAAACTCTTGTTTGTGCCTTCTCATTTATTATGAATTTTATAAGCGTAGTTGTAATAAAGTAGTTTCAATAAAGCTTAGCATTAAGGCAAAATATTTTAAATATGTTTTGTCATATATTAATAGTATATTAATAGTATATAATATTTAAAGTGGGCCCATCAATTCACCCTCCACATAATTCACTAACTAAGGCCTATGTAAGAGGCTGAAACGCATCAATAATTACAGGTATTGATTTATTTTTAATGGATGGATCTAATAAAATCGTATGTGTTTTATCTTTGAGACATCGCGGTGCCAGATTTTTTTCTCTTTGACTTCACATAATTCACACCTGTTGCCACCAAAAAATACCAATGATTAATTTGGCATATTTCTTGCCATTAAAGTAAAATTTCATAATTTTTTTGCTATAAAAGAGAAACAATGTCCTTCATCTCCCTTCTGACCCAGAGCTTTGGCAATCTAGACCATAAGGTCTCTGGCTACCAGCAGCATTATGGATGTTTCTTGTCATTGGAGACTGCAGAGATTCTATTATTTTCTGACAGATTTGCAGTTAGAGAAGAGGATCAGCCAGCCACAACAAGGGATTATAATTTGCATACCTAATGAGAAGAAATGGTCGGCAACATTTGCATGCTCTATATTACATACTATATATATAGTTTGTAAAATTTTAAAACTAATTTAAAATCATTTATATAAATCCTATCATATTCACAATTACAGTAACAGTATATAAAAACAAAGATTAGTGGGATATTTATCTGTTTCCATAACTGACTACTTTGTAGAGCCACATTTTTCAGAAATAACATTTTGGCATATATCTGGCATGAGTATGTACCAGCTGTGCATACTGCTTGGCAATGAGTGTGGCCTATTTACCCAGCAGATATATGCCAGGTTGTTCAGCTTAGTTAGATGACATTATATTGTGCATTATATTGTGCACTACAATTACAAAAATCAAGGCTTTGATGGTTTCATCAAGATGTTGGTCAATCACCTGTTTTGTTCTGTAACCACCCCAATGATACTTTGGAATTGCGTTTAGAATTACTGACCAGATGAAAATGAACTTTTTCTAAGAAAAAAAAATAGAACATCTTTGGGATGAATTAGAGCGGAGCTGCGGAGACTTCAAGGCCTTCTTGTCCACATCAGTGCCTGACCTCCCAAATGCGCTTCTGGAAGAATAGTTAAACATTCCTATAGACACTATTAATCTTGCCTCTATTTAATATTGAGATAATAAAGTATTTGAGATTTTATATATTTTTATTTTTTTTGTTTGGTCTTCTGAGGGTTATATCTAAAGTTTCATATTTTCTTACATTGCTGTTGAATTTTTAGTCTGGGATGGGATGATACCTTCAGGATACCAGTTTTAAATTATGCTATTTCCACCATGTATGTTGAAGCTGTTAAAAAGGTTCTGTGCTCATATGAGACCAAGTGTGACCCCAAAATTCAAAGCAATATGTTTAGCTTAAATCTAAGTCTGCGCACACCTAAAATAAAACATATCTACTGTAATGTTGGTGGTGCCGATATTCCATGGATTTGCTGTTCATCAGCAAGTATCTTATTAAGTAGAAGCAAGAATGGATGGTACAAAATTAACATTAATGGAAACCTTTTCAGCTTGGTAAAAAAAAAAATACATATATATATATATATATATATGTAGCGCCCCCCCAATATTTGGGAGCGCTATAGGGACATTTAGGGGCAGTCTGAGCCAGTAGTTGGGCTCAGACCAATTATAGTTCAAATTGTTTGCTCTGCTCTGGGTGTGATACTGCCCGACAGTGTTATTCTCCTTTGCCTGCAGGTGGCACTGTCACCGCCGGCACAGGTTGGTTCACGGGGGTACCACAGCACCTTGGGTGTCCTCTCTCGGCAGCTAGGCAGTGGGCGTGGTCTACCCGCTGTGCATGCTGGGAGAGGGTACAAAAGGGGCAGACGCCATTTGGCGATTCCAGGGGGACCCCAAGGCGTTCAGGGAGACCTCTGGTCAAGTGAGCGTCCCTTGTGGCCCACATGGCATGAGGTGCGCAGGTGTGTTTAATTCTTGGGCACCTTCAGCCCAAGACTCTGCTGCTGCATTGTAGGCCCAGCTACGCTGACAAGGGCCTACGCTTCAGAGAAGGATCCCAGGGGCCCAGCTTTAGGAAAGGAGTTCCAGGGGAAGATCAGTCCCGGCGGAGATAGCGATGGTACTGCTGTCTCGGGGAGAGGCCTGGAGGCCTACCTAAAGAGGGATCCACCATCTCTGACATCTGTGCTCCATCCCGGCTGCTAGGACCGCTCTTATAGGGACTATCCGGGTGAGCAATACCCACTCAGGCTTGAGTGGCGACGAATATATATATCTTTGGGATCTAAGTGTTGCGTGCCTGAACCTTCCCCTACATCTTCAACTTTCCTACTTTCGCTGTCTTCAAGTTAACTCAAAGTGAGAACAAGAATAAAGCCTTGCTGATTAGGTTTTACTCGTGTGTGGACATTGGCCTTATTTCTGAATACACTGGTGTGCCTAGACAACGGAGCTGAAGGATCCACTTGTGGAAGGTAACTCGCTGCAGACCCAAAGGCAATTAAACAGTGGATTTCCATACTTAACAAAGTGTGAAACCGGTGTAGCAGCAGGGATAGAGAATCAGTGGAATAAAAGGTCCGGTTGCTACATATATATAAATATATATACAGTATCTCACAAAAGTGAGTACACCCCTCACATTTTTGTAAATATTTTATTAAATCTTTTCATGTGACAACACTGAAGAAATGACACTTTGCTACAATGTAATGTAGTGAGTGTACAGCTTGTATAACAGTGTAAATTTGCTGTCCCCCCCAAAATAACTCAACACACAACCATTAATGTCTAAACCCCTGGCAACAAACGTGAGTACACCCCTAAGTGAAAATGTCCAAATTGGGCCCAATTAGCCATTTTCCCTCCCCGGTGTCATGTGACTCGTTAGTGTTACAAGGTCTCAGGTGTGAATGGGGAGCAGGTGTGTTAAATTTGGTGTTATTGCTCTCACTCTCTCATACTTGTCACTGGAAGTTCAAGTTCATGGCACCTCATGGCAAAGAACTCTCTGAGGACCTGAAAAAAAGAAATGTTGCTCTACATAAAGATGGCCTAGGCTATAAGAAGATTGCCAAGACCCTGAAACTGAGCTGCAGCACGGTGGCCAAGACCATACAGCGATTTAACAGGACAGGTTCCACTCAGAACAGGCCTCGCCATTGTCGACCAAAGAAGTTGAGTGCACATGCTCAGCGTCATATCCAGAGGTTGTCTTTGGGAAATAGACGTATGGGTGCTGCCAGCAATGCTGCAGAGGTTGAAGGGGTGGGGGGTCAGCCTGTTGGTACTTAGACCATACGCCGCACACTGCATCAAATTGGTCTGCATGGCTGTTGTCCCAGAAGGAAGCCTCTTCTAAAGATGATGTACAAGAAAGCCCGCAAACAGTTTGCTGAAAAAAAGCAGACTAAGGACATGGATTACTGGAACCATGTCCTGTGGTCTGATGAGAGCAAGATAAACGTATTTCGTTCAAATGGTGCTAAGCGTGTGTGGCGGCAACCAGGTGAGGAGTACAAAGACAAGTGTGTTTTGCCTACAGTCAAGCATGGTTGGGGGGGAGTGTCATGGTCTGTAGCTGCATGAGTGCTGCCAGCACTGAGGATCTATAGTTCATTGAGGGAACCATGAATGCCAACATGCACTGTGACATACTGAAGCAGAGCATGATCCCCTCTCTTTGGAGACTGGGCCGCAGGGCAGTATTCCAACATGATAATGACTCCAAACCCACCTCCAAGATGACCACTGTCTTGCTAAAGAAGCTGAGGGTAAAGGTAATGGACTGGCCAAGCATGTCTCCAGACCTAAACACTATTGAGCATCGGAGGGTGGAGGAGCGCAAGGTCTCTAACATCCACCAGCTCTGTGATGTAGTCATGGAAGAGTGGAAGGGTGGAAGAGGACTCCGGTGGCAACCTGTGAAGCTCTGGTGAACTCCATGCCCAAGAGGGTTAAGGCAGTGCTGGAAAATAATGGTGGCTACACAACATATTGACACTTTGGGACCAGTTTGGATATTTTCACTTAGGGGTGTACTCTCTTTTGTTGCCAGCAGTTTAGACATTAATTATTGTTGAGTTATTTTGAGGGGACAGCAAATTTACACTGTTATACAAGCTGTACACTAACTACTTACATTGTAGCAAAGTGAAATTGCTTCAGTGTTGTCACATGAAAAGATATAAAAGAAAAATAAAAAAATGTGAGGGGTGTACCCACTTTTGTGAGATACTGTGTATATATACAGTATATATATATATATATATATATATATATATATATATATATATTTTTTTTTATGTTCAGATAATAAAAGATTTGGGTTTTTATATATTAATGTATATTTATATAAACTAAAAACCAGTGCATAAATAAAGAATCCCTCATAAAATCCCAATGCTTGTGAACTTGTCTTCCTGGAGGTTCCGCGGCGTTTTTTTTTTTTTTTTTAGCATTCAAACTTGTGTAGCGGGGTCTTTAAATTTAGTTGGGGTACACCTGGGTGGTAGTATGACCCAGGTGTGTAATTGTGAGAGGTTTTGGACCCCTTTGTATTCGTGGAGGATTGGGTGGTGTATTATTCTCCTTGGCCTGTGGGTGGCGGTGTACCCGCAGGCTCAAGGTAGAATCACTACCACAGTGCTACCCTTTTTGTCCCTTTCCGGAGACGGTACGGCGAGGGCGGGGAACCTGCCGTGGTGTCGATGGGAGGGGATAAAAGGGGGAGACGCCCTCGCCACGAGGTCTTCGAGGATCTTCTCTTCACGCACCCAGGCACCTTAGGCCTGGGTGCTGGCGGTTTGGAGTTCTGGCCCAGGCGCCCTAGGCCTGGCCTATATGGAGTTGGAGTCCATCCCAGGCACCTTCAGCCTGGGGTGAGGTACTAGATCATAGGCCTGGGGCCCAGTAACTTCGACTGGGTCCCGCAAGGGCGAAGTGATCCGAGGATCCCCCGAGGTGGATGGGACCCGCATCTAAGGTGAGGAGGCCGGGGAGGTCACCCGTCCGGAGAGTCTGGAGCAGCATCAACCCGGTGACGGATGGGCCTCCGGTAACTCCCTTAGAGGGACATCTTCCCCTGATAGGGGCCACAGCGCAGCGAAGGTACTCCTAAATACGTTCTCTTGAGTTGCTGGTAGAGACTCACAAGTTCTATGTTCTGTGCTAATCAAGGCTATGATAACCGCTGATGAAATCACAGTGGTTTTGATTGAAATTAGGATAGTGCCTCGACCTGCTCATCCCACCGTATCAGGCTGTTAAAACGTTCCAACCAGTTGGCTACAGAAGCACTGTTTGTTGTGGAGCTTACAATAAAGCAGGAGTTGGACTGTGATCGGTGTGTGGACTCTGGTTAATGGGAGCAAAGGAGCGTGCCAGCATAGCAGGACTGAGTTTCATAACTAAAGCACATTGGCCCGAGGAAGATACTGATACTGGCCTTCACCTCACCCACAGCCATGGGGAGGACATGGGCCGTAGCGCATCTCACCCTGTCGTGTGACATACCCCTAGAAAAAGGAGATGGGGTGAGGCCGCTACACTTGTTTTAGCATACTAATGTGTACTCACATTTTCGGTGTCTTTAAATAAACCCTCTCGGTTTTCGTTAGAAAGAACAACTTATATTCTGCTTTCCTGGCTGTTTCCATTTTGCTTGTGGGCATTGTGAAGCCCACAAGCAATCACTTCCTGGAAGCGCGCATTGTTCACGGCGAGTAGCGCCGTAAACATATTGGTTGCCATCACAACGGTCGGCGTCATAGAAATAACATGCCCCGTTGTGATGGTATGCAGAAAAAATGTGCTCCCAGAACACATTGCTGCAAAGTCCCACACTGCATTGTGGCGCCGGGGAAAGGCTTAGAAACGCCTACTCCCGCGGGAGCCGAATCCCGGAAGTATGCTATTATACGGTAACTATATATGATTATAAGAATTGATTTGGCTTTTGATGAAGTATATAGGGTACTGATTGTGTTGGCATACAGATAATTTTTTGGGTGAACCTCCGCTTTAAACTCTCACCAGATTCTATGACACCTATTGCAAGTGGGTCAAATAAAGCTTGAATTCCAAACGACTATGGTGTCTTCTTTTTACTTGGTATCCTTCACCTCCCCTATATTTATAAGTGTTGTTTGTATGGGCGTCCGCTGAACTTTTTTCAGGGGGGGCATCATTAGGTCATCCATGCTCAGTCCCTTTTTGACAATGTCATGAAGGGGAGGGGCTTGTGGCCATATTTTGATCTTTATGAAAACAGCCTATACTGTATACTGTTTACTGTATGGTCGCCCACAACACAGATGTATTGCAATACAAAAAGATGTACACAGTGGTGTCCTGTCACAGGCACTGCTGTTACCTGTAGTTCTTCAGCGATATGCCCAGGGCAGGCACTGGCAGTGTATTCTCTCTTGTCTCGGCCACTGCACGCCACGCACCTGTGGGAGGAGGAGCTGGCGCCACACCGGCCGGATCGGCATAGTCACAACATACATTTTTTACACAGGCAGAGGCAGGCTGAGGCAGCAGCCAATCACGGTCACAGTGATGTTAAGCAGAGGCCTGAGTGGCATAGCCAATCCGATGCTCGGGCCGGGGGTGAGGAGGGAGGGACGGATGTGTAGTCGGAAAAGACTGAGAGCAGCCCCAGCCCCCAGGCCAGCAGCAGACTTAGAAAAAAAAGTCCACGGCTGCCGCTGCGGCCATTGCAACACAGGGGGCAAGTGTCTTCACTCTGACTTCAACACTCTTACGATTCCAGGGGGCAATTGACCCCCCTTGCCCTATGGAGTGGATGCCCATGGACTTGTTTGGTCTTCTGAGGGTTATATCTAAAATCCAATTTTTTCTTACAGTGCCGTTGAAGCAAAAAACCTTTTTCCACATCCAAACAGAATCACCTTCATGCTTTTGGAAAACATTCTGCATGCTTCCACGTGGTTCTTTTTTCTGTTTTTCAATACTGGCAGGTTTTATATCGTACTTTTACCTAGTCCTACCTATATTGTCGATTGCATTACAATTCCCAAAAAGCCTCTACAGGCAGTCCCCGAATTACAAACACCCGAGTTACGAACGACTCCTACTTACGAACAGACGTTACACTTACGAATGCAGTGTTCCGACCGGAAGTTACATTTACAAATGCAGTGTTGCGACTTACGAACAACTTCGACTTACGAACAAACCTACAGTCCTTTTTGTGTTTGTAACTCGGGGACTGCCTGTATTGAGTAAGTTTGAGAAATAATCTCCTGTGATAAAAGCAGCGGTTTTAAAATCCCCAAAACAGATGATGCTCACAACTACTATTGGAAAGAGGGTCTTTCCTATTGTGGACATTATAACTGGTGTGCATAGTGTGTAGGTTATTAAGGACATTAATGACTTTGTATATAGTATAGGTGTTGTAGGATCTTTAGATATTTTATAGTGGGGCATTTTATTGATCTGATTTATAATTACGCACAGTAAGATTTCATATTCCGCTGGTGGCACAGCTACACACCTACAGGGTTCAGTGCATATTTTTGGATATGATGATGTGCTCTAAAAAGATCACACACAGCAGAGCTGCTTAGAGAAGCTGGTAATGACAAAGGCAGACAACAATGATCAGTCCCTGCATTTTGTCACATGATCCGTGATGCCATGAGACCAAACACAGAGAGTATGTGCACACAATATTTTACACAAGATTTTATTAGAAAATGTGTTATTGATCGGTAAAGTTTGTGTAAATCTTAGGTGAACAAATAGATTATTGGTCCGCTAAGTGTACTTTTTTATGTGGGGTACAAAAAGGGTTTCCACGGGACAGGCATATTTATATTTATTTAGGCAACATTTTTTAAATGTATAAAATGTCCCATTTTTTTAATGTATAAAATGTCCCATTTTTTAAAAGTAACAAATCTCACATTTTTCTAACATATAAAATGACAAATTAAAAAATATTGTGTGGTTCAGGTTTTTTAAACAAAATCTTTACAGAGGACAAAATTCCAGTGTAGGAGTTTATTTTTTCCTTCAGCAATTTAAGAGAATTAGTTGGTGTTATTGTAAATGACTACTATTATTTTATAATTAGTGGCAATGAAACCAACAAAATCTGTTATTTATCAATTTTTATCTTGCTTAAATCTTTGAACGGAGATCCATCTGCTCCACTTGATTTAGGAATCCAGGCAATTGTAATTAGTTAATTGTATGATTGTACATATCTGGAGGCATATACAGTCAGGTCCATAAATATTGTATTTATGTCTTTGGGACACTATCATTTAGGAGGGAAACTGCTGGGATTCTTGGAATTTGGAGGCCCGTCACAGTGTGAATGAGGTTGAACATTCTCTTCCAGAATGGCCTGATTTTGGGACATTCCCAGCAGATGTGGGCCATGGAGCCATTAATTTTGCATCCCCTAAAGCACTGTGGGTTTGCAGAAGGATACAATTTAGTAGGCGTGAGATACCATCTGGTCATCATTTTGAGTGTTCTTTCTTTTTAAGGATGTTCCAAACAGTTGATTTGGCCACACCTAATGTTTTTGCTATCTCTCTGATGTTTTTTTTTTTTAGCCTAATGATGGCTTGCTTCACTGATAGTGACAGCTCTTTGGATCTCATATTGAGAGGTGACAGCAACTGATTCCAAATGCAAATAGCACACTTGAAATGAACTCTGGACCTTTTATCTGCTCCTTGTAAATGGGATAATGAGGGAATAACACACACCTGGCCATGGAACAGCTGAGCAGCCAATTGTCCCATTACTTTTGGTCCCTTAAAAAGTGGGAGGCACATATACAAACTGTTGTAATTCCTACACCGTTCACCTGATTTGGATGTAAATACCCTCAAATTAAAGCTGAAAATCTGCAGTTAAAGCACATCTTGTTTGTTTCATTTCAAATCCATTGTGGTGGTGCATAGAGCCAAAAAGATTAGAATTGTGTTGATGTCTCAATATTTATGGACCTAACTGTATTTACTAATTATACTTGTATCATTTTTTTTTCTCTTTTGTTGGTTAAACTAAATGGACTTTTTTCAACCAGACTAACTATGTAACTATGTAACCTCCTGTATTAGAGATTCTCCACTCTGGATGAAGGAGAACGGGAGCACAGCACAATTTTTAATCTGGTGGGGAGGGGAGTGTTGAATGCTGGGCTTTTTTTCTCAGAGAATAGGTGCAGGAACTCCCCACTTCTTGCCCGCACCCCCTACCTATCTCTGAGCACCATCCCTTGGATCCACCCCCTACTTACCTCCCAGTACCGCCCCTTTTAGAGAATACAGAAATATCATTAGAGGAAACTAAGTATCATTTTGTGGTGCTATCTGTGCTATTTGTATCAAATTTGTTATTAATACCAAAAAAAGCAGTAACGTCGATCCCCTGCAGCCAGCAGCAACAGACTCTCCCCAGCAACAGTGGACCCCAACAACAGTAGACCGCGGCAGAAAGAACTGATTACCTAGCAGCCATCCCAGCATCAATAGACTCTCCAGCAGCAAGTAACAATAGACCCCCCCTCAACAGTAGATGCCTCCCAGCAACAATTGACCCTCCAGCTACTTTATAAGCCCAACCAGCAACAATAGATCCCCCACCAGCAACAGTAGGCCTCCCCAGCAACAATAGACTGCTATGCAAAAATGCCCTCTAGCAACAAAAGATCCCTCAGCAGCCAGCAACAATAGACACCTCCCTCAACAGTAGATCCCTTTACAATTGACCTCCCAGCAACATATGTCCCCCAACTACAATAGATCCCCAACCAGCAACAGTAGACCTCCTCCCCAGCAACAATAGACTGCCATGCAGAAATAGATCCCCTCTGGGAACAATAGATCCACCAGCAGTCACCATCAATAGACCCTCCAGCACATGTCCCCCCACGTTCCCGCAAAAAAAAGCCCTGGTTGGGTGTACTAGCAGATTTAAACACACTAACAAATTGAAGCCAAACTCTGGCTCACACTTTATAATGTTATAGCAAACCTTTTTTTTTTCTTTTGGGATAAAGATTTTACATAAATAAATGCAAGCTGATCATTTTAAGAACCTATTCCAGTGTTAAATAGTTTGACTCATTCATGTAAAGTTACACATTCTGCTGGAGAGCTTGTGCTTTTGAAAAAATAACAGACTTTCTGGTTGGATCACCCGATGAAATAGAAGAAAGAAAGCCTTAAAAAGAAAATGAACGCGGTCATCACATGTAAGAATTGGTAAGCTGCAATATAATTAGTGTTTGCTTTTGGGTATATACTATTGGATGTTAATTTATTTGGATACTGACATTTATTGGTAAAGTTGATCCAGGGAAAATCCAAATGCCTCTCGGCGGATCAGGAAGGAATTTTTTCCCCTGCTGGAACAAATTGGTTCACGCTTTGCTGTTTTTTTTTTTGTCTTCCTCTAGATCAGTGGTTCTCAACTCCAGTCCTCAGGGCCCACCAACAGGCCAGGTTTGCAAGATAACTGAAATGCATCACAGGTGATATAATTTGCTGCTCAGGGATTGCAGTATTCTAGTCTGCATCTCCCCAAGGTAATACTTAAAATCTGGCCTGTTAGTGGGTCCTGAGGACAGGAGTTGAGAACCACTGCTCTAGATCAACTGTGGGTATAGAATTGTGTATATGGGATTGAATTTTTTATTTTATTTTTGGTTGAACTAGATGGACTTGTGTCTTTTTTCAACCTGACTAATAATGTAGCAAATTAACTATATAACTATGTATATATTCAGTCCTAAGACACTCCCCAAGAGCAAGCAGAAGTAAACAATAACCTGAACTTAAGCTGGCCATAGATGACTCTGTTTTTTTTATCAACTAATGGGCTGATTGAAAAAAAAAAACAGATTCCCCCATCTACACAAGTGAGGTGGATGGGGAAATCTTCCCCGCTGTGCTATTGTATTCTAACAGCAGGGATTCCTCCGCTGTCAAAATACACTGATCAGTGCTGCAGCCATTTGACTGCAAGCACTGATCAAACAAATTATACCAACAGTCCCGTTTGAGAGGAGTCGATCATTAGATCAATTCCTCTTGAATGGGAAAGGCCAGAGATGGATCCATTTTTGACCTGTCCACACTGAACCGGCAAAAATCTCGATCCATGTACTGTATGGCCAGCTTAAGGGAGAAACCTACAGAAAGCAGAACTAGCAATAAGACCTATACTGACTACAGCCCAACAGTATTACATTTAGAATAAGGGCACACCTTCTTAGGGCACGATACCTACGTTGGTAAAAGGATGGGTTTCATGACAAAAGTATTTTCCAAAAGCATTAAAGGTAAAGCTAAAAGCTTACTAAAGGAGTTGACAATCTGACAACAGTAAATATTTATTTTGGTTTTCCAGTCAGGTGAAAATTAAATTTTCCATCTACAAGCTTAATCTGCACATGTTTGGATATTTAATGTTTACAGGAATTTGTTGAAAACATTTTTGCATAAGCAAATTAAATATTCGCTAAATTTATTGAGTGAAAATTTCCAACTCCTTCACAGCCTTTGCCATGACACTCAAAATTGAGCTCAGGTGCATCCTGTTTCCATTGATCATCCTTGAGATGTTTCTACAACTTGATTGGAGTCCACCTGTAGTAAGTTCAGTTGATTGGACATGATTTGGAAAGGCACACACCTGTCTACAAACCAAACTATCAAGATTGTCTGTAGACCTCTGAGACAGGATTGTATCACAGATCTGTGGAAGGGTACAGAAATTTTTTTGCAGCATTGAAGGTCCCAATGAGCACAGTGGCCTCCATCATTCGTAAATGGAAGAAGTTTGGAACCACCAGGACTCTTCCTAGTGTTGGCCGCCCAGCCAAACTGAGCAATCGGTGGAGAAGGGCCTTAGTCAGTGAGGTGACTAAGAACCTGATGGTCACTCTGACAGAGGTCCAACATTTCTCTGTGGAGAGGGGAGAACCTACCAGAAGAACAACCATCTCTTCGGGCCTGTATGGTAGAGTGGCCATACGGAAGCCACTCCTCATTAAAAAGCACATAACAGTCCACCTGGAGTTTGCCAAAAGGCACATGAAATGATCTGATCTGATGAAGCAAAGATTGAACTCTTTGGCCTGAATGGCAAGTGTCATGTCTGGAGGAAACCAGGCACCGCTCATCACCTGGCCAATGCCATCCCTACAGTGAAGCATGGTGGTGGCTGCATCATGCTGTGGGGATGTTTTTCAGTGACACAAACTGGGAGACTAGTCAGGATTGAGGGAAAGATCAATGCAGCAACGTACAGAGACATCCTTGATGAAAACCTGCTCCAGAGCGCTTTGGACTTCAGACTGGGGTGAAGGTTCATCTTCCAACAGGACAACGACCCTAAGCACACATCCAAGATATCAAAGGAGTGGCTATGGCTGTGAATGTCCTTAAGTGGCCCAGCCAAAGCCTAGACTTGAACCCAATTAAACATCTCTGGAGAGATCTGAAAATGGCTGTGCACCGACGCTCCCCATCCAACCCGATGGAGCTTGAGAGGTCCTGCAAGGAAGAATGGGAGAAACTGCCCAAAAATAGGTGTGCCAAGCTTGTAGCATCATACGCAAAAAGACTTGAGGCTGTAATTGGTGCCAAAGGTGCTTCAACAAAGTACTGAGCCAAGGCTGTGAATATTTATGTACATGTGATTTTTTGTTTTCGTTTTTTATTTTCATAAAATTTGCAAAGATATCAAACAAACGTCTTTCACTTTGTCATTATGGGGTAATGTTTGTCGAATTTTGTGGAAAATAATGAATTGAATCAATTTTGGAATAATGCTGTAACATAACAAAATGTGGAAAAAGCGCAGTGAATACTTTCCAGATGCACTGTAGACACATTTGTGTAGCATGTGGGTGTTAAAAACCTATCCTCTTTGCTGCTTCACATGTGCATTATGTGGGTAGCAAGAGTTTAAAGTGATTGTTCATTTCACTTAGTGAGTAAAGTAACCATCTAATTGTATGCAAGTGCAATCTAGGTTTTTTTTTAGTTTTTTTTTTTTATTCTTACCTATTGGGTATTCAGAGTTACTCAAAGTTAAAAAAAGCCTTCCTTTATCTACAAAGCAAAGTGAACATCCACTTTGTAAAGGGAACATCCTTTTCTCCTTTAAATACCACTGTATTATTTTGTGCTGTGCTCAGGAACTGAATTTTGTGGGAATACATGCTTTTATGTACATTTTTTCTTTAGGCACTAAGTGTGTGAATATTCCACCGCTGAGTACTCAGCAGAGGCAGCATGAGTTTAATAAATAACATTATTTCTAAACTGGTTCGGTCTACATTGAAGAACTATGATGTTAACTCACAAGTGATGGATTTGCTTTAAATGTACCACTATGACATAGAATGAATCATCATCATCGCCATTCTAAATTCCACGCAGTGACCTTTTTTTAAAGGCACACGATTTGTGTAGTGGTGCCACCTCCTACTGAGAAGGGAGGAATCAGTGTCTGGAAAGATCCCTCTTTTATGTCAATAGGTTTTGTATAGCCTTCAATGCAAGGCATTCTACTAAATGCACGGTGCATTATAGTATTTATTTTTCTGTGAAAACATTTGAAAATCAGTGACAAGCCTTGACATTTTTGTTTAGTTGGATTCACATTTTTCACATAGGTTTAACATAAATAAAATTCTATAAAAAAATTTTTTTTTTGAAAAATGGGCACATACAAGTCAAGAATATCTACATAAAAATATCTTGGAAAAGTAGATTATTTAATGTGCACGTAATCGGACTTGTTATACATGATATGCCTATCTAATTTTCTTTTCTTATTTTACTTGGTATGACAAGGAAATACAAAACACCAATAGTGTTTCATGTATGAGTACTTAATTGTCTATTTAATATTGTTTAATAAAGCGAACTCTCTAGCACAGGTTATATAATACCACCTGAATATGAAACCAAAAATCTTCCTGTTAATGTTTAAAGAGAAGGAGAACATCTTTGCATCATTTTAGCATAACATTAGCAGTTATACTTCTACTTTTAGTGTAACTATGAGCAAAATAAAAAATTACAAATAAGCTGTAAATGCTGCAGTCGGTCAAAAGTATGGACGCAGCAGTTTTTGTTTTTTTAAGTCCCACATTGTTTTACCACACACCAGGTCTGTTGAGTTTCCGCTTTCTTTAATAGGATGACAACTCCATATGTACTGCAATGAAATCACCACAGTATTGTCATCCTGTGGGCAGTGTAGTTTTATATGGACAGGTAGGTAGACATTAAAGCTGGCCACTCGCCTAGAATAGAATTAAAGTGTTTGTAAAGGCTGAAGGCTTTTTACCTTCATACATTCTATGCATGATTGAAAAAAAAAACCTTCAGTGTGTAGCATCCCCCCAACCCCCTAATACTTACCTGAGCCTGCTCTTCCTCCAGCGATGTGCACGAGAGCCTTGGCTCTCCCTGGGGACTCTCCCTCCTCATTGACTAAGACAGCAGTGGGAGCCATTGGCTCCCATTGCTGTCAATCACAGCCAGTGAGCCAATGAGGAGAGAGAGGGGGCAGGGCTAAGCCGTAGCTCTGTGTGCAAATGAACAGGCAGAGCCACGGTTCGGGAGTGAGCCTGCTCGGGGGCCCCCATTGCAAGCTGATTACTCTGGGGCACTTGGCAGGAGGGAGGGGCAAAGAGCACTGGCAGAGGGACCCGAGAAAAGAAGGATTGGGGCTGTTCTCTGCAAAACCACTGCACAGAGCTGGTAAGTATAAAATGTTTGTTATTAAAAAAAATTACTTTATTATCAATTCAAATTGTAGCAACTGCAGCATCCTCAAGATGGAGGCAGTGTGGCCTTACCCAATCCATAGATTTATTACCTGGCTGCTCAGTTACAGCACCTGGTATGTGGCATGACCTGACCCAGTAGATCTATTCCCTTAAAACTCCATTCTGTGTTTTACCATATGGAAGTGAAAGATCTTCCCTCGGGGCTGGAGTCCCTTGCTTTTTTTTCAAATCTAACAAAATTGTTTCCGACATATGCCCTCATACAAACAATTTGAAACAAGGCCAGGCTTTACTACTTATATCCCAATTTGGCAAAATGATACCTATGTAGAACTCTCCAAATACAGTTTGGTATTAGGTGGAAGGAACAAGGAGTCACTAATCTCTGCCAGATATTTTCCAATGGCTCTTTAATATATTTCAAGAGCTCCATTCAAAATTCTCCCTACCCCCATACATGTATTTTCAATATATATAGCTCCACCATGCTGTGAAATTCCAGGGTAATACTTGTGAGCGGAAGCTGTCCCCACTCCGATTTCTATTTAATGCAACATACAGAAGCCTCTAAAATGTTCATATCCTGCTCTTACACTATGCTGTTATCTGCTTTTCTTAAAGAGTGGCTAAACAATGGAAATCTGAAGTTGGCACTCTGGTGGAGGACCAGTGGGAGACAACCTTGCAGGCCGTGCCTTTGAGCGCTCTTAACTTATCACAGAGGCTCACTTAATTATATATTCTACTGCGCTCCCATTACACTCTTTATAAACTTTTCACAGTGGGCATCATGGAGAGCCCATTATGCAGTCAATGCTGCAGGAATCATGGAGACCTCTTACACTTATAGTGGTGCTGCCCCAAACTATAGCTTTACTGAGTGTAAGTGGTGGGCACCTTAAATAGTTTTTTCTAAGCCAATATTCTAGGAATCTTGGACAATCTTGAGGTATAGAAATCTAGTAGAGAGGGCATTGGCCAGACCCTTGTTCTAGGCTCTCAAACTTATTTTAATACATTGGAAATTGGAAACTCCCACCACACTAATGGAATGAATCAAACATGTTGGCGATACCCTTAAGTTAGAGTGATATATATATATATATATATATATATATATATATCAGCGTAGAGGCTGCCCAACCAAAAAAGGTTGAACTGGCTAGATACACTGGGCATAAGTCTCCTATACTTAGTAGTTGGTAGGCTCAGACTCAGGGTGGAGATGGTGGCCTTGGTTGACATTCCTGTTTATGCTAATGACTGTATGTCTTTTAGCAACGACACTACTTGCCTTTGCATTATTGTAATATTATGTGTATGAGTATGCTGGATATCTCTCTTTATTTGATCTATATTCTGATATAACTACTCTGGACCTATGAAGGTTTTATTTTTATTTTTTTAAATTTTTTATTTAAAGATAAGACACAGATACAAACATAAAGACAACTTTGCATTACATATAGATTGTAGTGAGCATATTAAGTATAATAACCGTAAAAAAAACTGTTGCATGTGAGTTATACCGCTCGCTGAAGTCTAATAGAGGGTAAACATAAACATCTGTGCTCATCGCATTTTGTTATTTTTTGATTGGAACAAAACAAAACAAAACAAAAAAAAAAGAAGCAAAAACTAGAGAAGACAAAAGAAAGAGCAGAGAGAGAGAAGAGGGGGAAACAAGAAAAAGGGAGGGGGTGGGGCAAATTACCCCCCAGGGAGCCCAGATTGGTAACGCTCAACTGGTAACGGGGATCCCAAGTGGTGGATCCTGCCATGTATTGGGGGAATTCGTCAGAGAAGCGAAAGAGGTTCCAGTGAATCCATATGGACTTATGTTCTTCCGACTTATCTCGCAGAGCCGAGGTCAGATCTTCCATTTGCTCAATGTCCTTCACCCCTGCGAGCCATTGGGCCACCGTTGGCGCACACTGTTGCCTCCAAAGAGGCGGGATACTGGCCCGAGCAGCATTAAGAAGATGCTTGAGGAGGGATTTATGGTAACGTTTCCGTGATAGGGGAGTAAGGTTAAGGAGAACCACAGCCGGGTTGTCCTGAAGGGAGATGTCTGTGAGTTCCTGTATGAGCTTAAGTACCGGTTGGCAAAAAGTTTGGAGCACAGGGCAGTCCCAAAAAATATACAATAAGGTACCTGTGTGTAGGCCGCATCGCCAACATCGGTCAGTTTGTAGCGGGAATATCTTAGCCAGCACGGAAGGAGTTCTGTACCATCGTGTCACTATTTTATAGGCGGTCTCTTGATATTTGCTGCATAGAGAGGATTTCTGTGTAAAAAAGAGTATGCGGCCTTTTTGGGGTTCTGTGAAGGTGACTTGCAGGTCTCTCTCCCATTTAGCTAAGAATGGGGGGTCTTCAATGGCGTGAAGGTCTAGCAAGGATTTGTAGGAGGTAGATAAGGACCTCCGGATCGGTCCCTCCCCCAAGCAGAGTTCCTCAAAGGAGTGGAGCTTTCTGACAAAGCGGGCTGGTTTGGGCAGAGAGCTGAGAAAGTGAGAAAGTTGGTTGATCCTCCAACGGTCTAATGAAAGTGGGGCCTGACCTGAGAGAAAGTTATCCGTAGTGAGCCAACCGGTGGAACGTAAGAATGAGGAGGCCCTCATAAGTCCCCGTGGGGCTTGTGAAAGGAAGGACGGGTCGGTAAGGCCAGGTACAAAATCTGGATGACCAACAAGTGGCGTCAGTGGGGATGGAAAATTTTGCAGTGAGGCTAAACGGAAAAACCTGTTCAGTTCCCTAAGAGTTGGCCCAATCAGTGGGTGAGTATTCAGGTGAGTGGCAGGAGTCTTCTCTGCCCAAGGAAGACCCGCCAGGGGGGCCCCGGCCGCCTCCTGCTCCAGCGACACCCAGAGCTTCAAATCACTGTGACGGCACCAGTCCACAACCCTGATCATATGTGCCGCAGTATAGTACAGGGCCGGGTCTGGGAATACAAGACCGCCTTTGAACTTTGGTCGTAGTAGGAGAGCTCTGCCGAGACGCGGATGTTTACCACGCCATATGAATCTGATGAATATGGAACGTACGGCGTGAAAGAATGTCTGAGGTATCTTGACGGGCAGCGCCTGCAATAAATACAGAAGTCTGGGCATTGCATTCATTTTCAGTACATTGCAACGGCCAAACCAGGAAAGGGCCAGGGAGTCCCACCTCCCAAGATCAGCCGAGAGCGTAGATAAAAGGGGCTGGAAGTTGAGGGCAACAATGTCTTGTAAGTTTGCAGAGATTTTTGTTCCTAGGTATTGGATTGAGCGGGCAGCCCATTTGAATGGGAAAAAGGGGTGTAGGTTAGAAACGGTGGAATCCGACAAGGAAACACTTAGGGCCTCTGATTTTTGCAAGTTTACCTTAAAATTAGACAGGGTGCCGTAGCGCTTCAGTTCCTGTAACAGGGAGGGTAAAGAGATGAGGGGCTTGGTAATGTAAAATAAAAGGTCGTCAGCATAAGCTGCCACTTTGTGTTGACATTGGCCTGACTGGACGGCTCTGATGGACTGATTATCTCTGATGTGATGTAGGAAAGGTTCCAGGGAAAGAACGAACAGCAGCTGTCACGTACCTGATGGTGACGAGCCTGGTTAGCAGAGGGAGGCCTCCCTTACGGCTCCCACCGGCGGCCCCTGGTGGTATAACAGGAAGCACGGAGGTGGAAGGGGTACGAGTGCCTGGCAGGATCAAGAACTACCGCAGGTGATCAGGAACCAGCAGGTGAGGAGGCAGGAACCAGGAACTACAGCAGGTGAGTGGACAGGAACCAGGAACTACAGCAGGTGAGTAGACAGGAACCAGGAACTCAGAAGATGACCCGGACCGGGAGGCACAGCAGGTAGACTGGAACCACTGGGCAGCAGCAGATGAACAGGAACCAGCAGATGAGCAGACAGGAACCAGCAGATGAGCAGACAGGAACCAGGAACTGCAGCAGGTGAGTAGACAGGAACCAGGAACTCAGCAGATGACCCGGACCGGGAGGCACAGCAGGTAGACTGGAACCACTGGGCAGCAGCAGGTGAACAGGAACCAGCAGATGAGCAGACAGGAACCAGCAGATGAGCAGACAGGAACCAGCAGATGAGCAGACAGGAACCAGGAACTCAGCAGATGACCCGGACCGGGAGGCACAGCAGGTAAACTGGAACCACTAGGCAGCAGCAGGTGAACAAGAGCCAAGGTCAGGCAGGATCGTCAGACAAGCCAGGGTCGGGTAAACTGGCAGGCAGCGAGGTACAAAAGGATCAGGCAATACCGAAGTCAGAAAACAGGCCGATGGTCAGGTACAGGCAGATAGCAGGAGGGTCACAGGAAGCCGGGTCAGATACAGGTAAACAAGGCAGATCAGGTCACTTGGGATAAACGCTGTAGAGCAGACAGCAGGGACTGTCTGCAAGTGAGGAGTTTAAATAGCCCTTCGGGCGTCACCTGCGGGGGCGGGAACCAGGAAGTCCAGGGCGTCTGTTCCTGGCAGGGTTTCCATGACAGCAGTGGAGACAGGGGGCAGCCCTGTCTGGTGCCGTTCAAGATAGAGAAAGGGCTGGAATCATAGCCATTCACCCGAACAGTCGCTGTGGGATTATCATAGATGGCCGATATCCATGACAGGATGGGATCTGGCATACCCTCAAATTTAAGTGTCTCCCGGAGGAAAGACCAGTCCACCCTGTCAAAAGCCTTCTCGGCATCTGTGGAGAGGAGCAGCAGGGGCAATCGGGAATGCTTTGCTTTATCTATGATGTTCAGTGTCCGGATGGTATTGTCCCTGGCCTCTCTAGTCTGGATAAAACCGACTTGGTCTGTTCCAATTAGACGTGGTAATAAGACATTCATCCTAGAGGCAAGGATTTTAGTGAATAGCTTCATATCGCAATTCAAGAGCGAGATGGGCCTGTAACTGGCACAAATTAGTGGGTCCTTACCCGGCTTAGGGATAACAGATATAGATGCGCGCAGCATGTCTGCCGGGAGGTTGTGTCCGTCAATCGCTGCATTAAATGCCGCAAGAAAGGAAGGTGCCAAAATGTCTTGGTACATTTTGTAGTAGGGGAGGGTGAACCCGTCCGGGCCGGGGGCCTTACCTGACTGGGTGTCAGCTATTGCGGCTACGAATTCCTCCACGGAAATAGGTTTAGACAAGTCCTCTTGTTCCTCTGTCGTCAGCGTAGGGAGGTCAGTTTCTTGTAGGTAATTGCGGATATCCAGGACGTTTTGGGGTAGCGACCGGGGGGCGGAGGTTGGATCCAAGTTATACAACTTGGAATAGAAAGCACGGAAAGTATCCGCTAGTTCTGGGGATGAGTGGACTCTGGAACCCAAGGGCGAGAGGAGAGCAGGTACATATGTCTGAGAACGCTTGGCATGTAATGCGTTGGCCAATAGCCGACCGCATTTGTCGCCGTATTCATAGAAAGAACGACGGGCCTTCAGCAGCACATGTTTCGCTTCGTACATGGAATGATCCCGTCTAGCTTCCCGAAGACGGAGCAGTTCCGCTTCGGTAGCACTATCTTCCCGGTTCTTATGTTGGCGCTCCAAAGCGTGAAGTTTCGCTAGGAGGTCAGACAAAGTTTTAATGCGACGTTGTTTGGCCGCGTGACCGTGTTTGATCAGTATGCCTCTAATGAAGCACTTGTGCGCTGACCATACCGTGGCAGGGTTGTCTACTGAGCCATTATTGACAGAAAGGTAGGACTTAAGTTCCCTGAGGACATCTGCGGCAACTTCAGGGTCTTTAAGGAGCGCCTCGTTAAGTCGCCACGTAGATGTTCTGGGAGAAGCTTGTGAAATAGCCAGTTCCAATAGAATCGGGGCGTGATCGGAAAGTGCTATGTAGCCTATATCTGTCTTAGTAACCATTGGGATAGCTGAGTGTTTTAGGAAAAAAATGTAGATTCTGGAGTAGGATCCATGGACGGCAGAATAGAAGGTATATACAAATAAATGATGCGCTAATCACCAACCAACTAATATGTGCACACTTAAATATATTCAGATCCTCCGTGCTGAATAAAATAGTGATATGCCTTACTACCACAAAAAATCAAAATTACCCTATCCACAAGTAGCATAGATAGTATTGTGGAGTAACTTCTTGACCCTTAATATGCAAAAATCCCCAGGTCCATATGCAAATGTATCACTGAACAATACAAATCTTCATAAAAAGAACCATAAACACTATAGTTTATGCAAAATTTTCAAGGAGTTGCCATATACATGTGAATAGAAGAAAGGAAACAGATCATTGCGCAATATGCTTAACACAGGCTCAACCTTTCACAGCTGCAGCCCGTACTCACATAACCTCCAAAGATAATCAGCATTGATCAGCTCAGTTTTCAGTGTGCTCCTCACTCAGACTGCTGCTGCAAGCGTCACTTAGGCTCCTCCCCCTATGCATTACATCACTGACACGTGACTTACTCATGGGTAACATGTATATGGAAACACCTTGAAAACCGGAGTGTTTATAAGAAGGAGAAGGCCGTTCACAGGAATAATTTTGCATAAACTATAGTGTTTATGGTTCTTTTTATGAAGATTTGTATTGTTCAGTGATACATTTGCATATGGACCTGGGGATTTTTGCATATTAAGGGTCAAGAAGTTACTCCACAATACTATCTATGCTACTTGTGGATAGGGTAATTTTGATTTTTTGTGGTAGTAAAGCATATCACTATTTTATTCAGCACGGAGGATCTGAATATCTTTAAGTGTGCACATATTAGTTGGTTGGTGATTAGCGCATCATTTATTTGTATATTCACTTTTGCACGGACACAGGAATCCTTTGTGTGATTGCAGCTTTCACTATTTGGTTATCAATTTATTTGTTTTTTTCACTATTTATTTCATTAGCGCTTTAGTACACAATATTTTCAGAATAGAAGGTATAATCCCGTTCTTGTGGATGGACTATTCTCCAGATGTCGACTAGTTGGTGTGAGTGTAAAAGATCTTTTAGGTGAAGTCGGGTTCCCCTTGGGAGGGAGGACAGGTTCGAGGAAGAGTCTTTGTGAGGGTCCAGTGTTAAGTTAAAATCTCCTCCCAAGATAAGGGTTCCTTCGATAAAGGGGTCGAGGGTGGATAAGATGGCCTCAAGGGTGGGGAGAGGGTTAGAATTTGGTAGGTAGATGTTCGCAAGAGTGAAGATCTGAGAGCAAATTTTTCCTTTTATGAGCAGGAATCTGCCCTCCTGGTCACGGTACTCATCGAGAAATTGCCAGTGGAGGGACTTAGAAATGAGTATACTCGTCCCTTTGGATTTAGAGGATGAAGACGGACTATGATAGGCCGTTGGGAAGTGTTTGTTCGTCAATTTGGGTATCTTGTCTGCCCTAAAGTGTGTCTCTTGGAGAAAAGCAATTTGAGCCCTCTGTCTCCACAGCTCGGCGAGACAACTAGTACGCTTCTCTGGGGAATTCAACCCCTTTATGTTCCACGAGAGGATCTTGACAGACATATTGTCTAATTTCGATGTCAACTTACGTCGACTCCTGGGTTGTAAAGGAAGGGGGAAAGGGGAGGGGGAAGAGGGGAGAGAAAAAAAAAAAGAGAAAAAGTATAAAACAAAGAAAATGGAAAAGAGAAAAAGATCTAGTCAAAAATAAAGACTCCGCAGAGAGAAGCTACTGTCACCAGGGCAGAGTGTGCCTAGTGCGGGGAGTAGTAAGGCACAGCCGAGTTCCGGGCCCCGGCCATCGGAGGCCCCGCAGCCCCATGTGGTCGTGCGATTAAGGCACTATTATTACCCGGCAAAAGAAAACAAGAGATACAATGTAAGAAAATAACCATAAAATAAAACTTGGTGAAGACGGACCCATGGGCCGATATCACAAAGTACTAGCCCTAATGTTAAACCGACGCCAAGAACTGCACCGGTCGCGTATCCCAGTCCCAGGGCGGCCCAGCTGTACAGCGCCAAAATCTAGGCGCGGCGGGTCAGCCGGGCCCACCCCAAGGCAAGGCCACGGCATCCAACTGGTACCTGAAAGACTGTAAACAAAATATATAACATATACAAATGTAAAAGGCAAGGCATTAGTTAGTTAAGATAACACATACATATGCATACATTTAAATACCCCTGCAATTACATATAGATCACCAAACATATACATATATGCGTGTGCAACATCATAAAGAATAACATAACTATCACGTCAAATCACCGTGACATGTGGTGTTAGTCCGCGGAGCCACTCACAGGCAGCCGCTGCCTCCCCTTTGATCCCATACTCCAAGCCCGGTTGAGATCGGAAACAAAACATCCCAAATAAGTGACTACTCAGCAATGAAGCCCAGCCCCTGAAAAAATAAATAAATTGTTTTTGCACATTGTCTAAGGACCAGTGCTCTAACCGGACATTTGGGGTATACCAATGTGTGGAGGTGGTAGGTCAAAATTGAAGACAGCAAGCATTGTACTGGGACTTATCAGAAAAACGTAGGAGGCAAGCCATCTATTATATGAAGTAATTGTTGCCTAAGACAGGTCTTCGGTCATCTGCGGACCAGGATAAACTGAATGGCAAAGCTGGAAGGCCCTCGGGTCCCAGGCCATATATACCATGTTCGTGGTATATCACCCATAAATAACAATAAAGATAGTTAAACTCAAAAAGCATCCTGGGAAACAAGAAAATAGAAATGCTTAGCTGATAAATGTCCACCGTCTGCGTGTATAGAATCAGCCAGCCACCTCTTCATTCAGGGGATGTGAGCGGGAGTTGCCCCCCCGTCTAGCTTGGGACTGGTTCCCCCGACCACGGCGACCATAATGAGCCCTTTGTGGTCTATCCGGGGGAGCTTGGCGCAGTTGATCCTTGGTGATAGCAGTCAGCAGCCAGTTGGGTACCGGAAACGGATCCAGGTCAGCAAAGGTGAACAAGTTTGGCAGCTCCGAGGGGTGACGCAAAGAAAAGGTATCTGGGCCCTTGCGGACTATGAGGTGGAACGGGTGACCCCACTTGTACGTGAGACCTTTCTCCCCAAGACCATCTAGAAGAGGTTTGAGCGATCGTCGCATTTGGAGAGTCTTTCTGGAGACATCTGGTAGGAGGTGGACAGCTGCACCATCAAATTCCAGGACTCCCACCCGCCATGCCCGCTGCAAAATATCCTCCTTGAGTGTGAAGGAGTGTAAACAGCAGAGGACGTCTCTTGGTCTGTCAGATGGATCAGATCGTGGGCCTAGGGTTCTATGAACTCTGTCAATGATAATCTCAGAGTCTGGCGGGTGGTCTAGGTACCGATTAAAGACATTGGCCACAGTGGAACGCAGCTCTGAGTGTGGGACACTTTCGGGCACCCCCCTCAGCCTGATGTTTTGCCTGCGACTGCGATTCTCTAAATCGTCTTGAAGTAGGTGCAGCTGTATGATTTGATCAGTAAGTTCGGATTGGGAAGCTTGCAGGGTTTGTACAGACTGAGATACTATGTCCTGTTCCCGCTCTACTACAGTGACACGAGAGTCCAGCACTGCTACATCCTGTCTGATCGATTGTAGCTCACCCTTCATGGCTGTCTTTATTCTCTGAGCAAGTGACTCCATGTCATTTCTTGTGGTTAGCTGCTGCAAAAAAGCCCACAGTCTTTGTTCAGATGGGGCATTAAGAGGGAGACCCTGTGGTTGCTGCATGCAATGTAGTGTACTCACTGTGGTCTGGTGCGTGGGTGGCTGCCTCTGCTTCTCCATATCCCCTGGGCTGAAACACAGAGCGCTGGATGTGATGGGGGCCGAGGGTGAAGCTGAGAGAGGAGAACTGTGCAAAGTGTCTCCCCTATCTGGAGAGGCTGCCAGGGATCTGGAGAGACAGGGTGAGAGGTCGCTAGGCGGTGAGAAGGGCGGCATGTTGTGGTCGTCCGCCATCTGCAGTGGGGGATCACTCAGGACCTCAGATGTGTCCTGGGCTGCATGGCGGGCCGGCGCCATCTTGGCTGACGCAGGTGTGGAGGCCGTCGGCTGGAGCGGGCATAGGTAACGGTCCATGTCGGTCTCTGAAGCGGGCGGGTGGCTGTCTGGAGCCCCGGGTGTCAGAGGCTGTAGATGGATGCCGGTAATGTGCGGTATTATGCCGTGTAAGTGCCGCGGGAGAACCGCCGGCCAGGAGCCCTGCAAAAAAGCGTCCTCACGCTGCCATGCCTAGGCCACGCCCCCTATGAAGGTTTTATAATAAAGTTATTTTCTGATAAAAAAAAAAAGCAGGCCTCACACTGATTGAGATTTAGTTCATCCAGCAATCCAGTGCATAGGCTCCCTCGCTCAACAGAAGTGGATTATTTAAGGGACATGTTGAAAATGTTTCCATCGGTCGGCAGCTGGTCATTATAATCCTACAGTGCTACTGTCAAAATACAATGTACAGGCAAGGGGATTCCTCAGACTTCCTGATTTGTATGGATGAAGGAATCTGTTAGCTAGCTGTGTATGGCCAGCTTTAGTAAGGGAGACAACCTAAAACCCAACTTCAGCTAACACTTTTTAAGTAGCTACAACATTATTTAAATTGAATTTAATTATTTTAGAATACGACTTAACTAAAAAAATAAAAGATGACCATTGTAAGCATCCCCCCCCCCCCCCCCCATTTCTATAACTCTCAATTTGGCTGGAAAACGTGACATGTAGGCAAATGTAAATAAATCATGTGAGAAAAAGTTAATTTACAGACTACTATTATTATGGGTATCACTCAAATCCAATTATCAGAATACAATATTTTTTACAATAGTGGGCCTTTAATACATTCTCTTACACCTGCTAAAGGATATCTTAAATCAGACCTCAAATTTTCCACTCGCCTACTCGCATTTTGCGAGTGGAAAATGAGGTCTGGCGAGGAGCTGGGCTGCCTGGGAGTGGGGGGGCGAGCACCGCCGGTGGGTGGGGTTGATCGCGAGCCGTTCTCCCAGTGATCGCCCTGATGGCAGAGAGCATGGAGGAAGAGGAGAGAGCCGTGGGATCGCAGAGCGGTAAAGCATGCTGTTACAACTTACATTGAAATTTCCTCCGCTCTGCTCTCTCACACAGCCCCGCCTCCTCCTGACCCCGTGCCTGTAATAGACAGAATGCGGGTCCAATGCTCCTCCTGACTCCTGATGTGTTGTCTATCAGAGGCGTGGGGTCAGGAGGAGGTGGGGCTGTGTGAGCAAGCAGAGTGGAGGAAATTTCAATGTAAGTTGTAACAGCATGCTTTACCGCTCTGCGATCCCGCGGCTCTCCACTTCCTCCTGTCATGATCTGGCCGCCAATGGGAGCACGGTGAGTCTTCAATTGGGGCACAATGAATCTGCAATGGGGGCAAAGTGAATCTGAAATGGGGGCACAGTGAATCTGCAATGGGGGCACAGTGAATCTGCAATGGGGGAAAAGTGAATCTGCAATGGGGGCACAGTGAATCTGCAATGGGGGCACGGTGAGTCCACAATGGGGACACGGTGAGTCTGCAATGGGGGCACGGTGAGTCCACAATGGGGGCACGGTGAGTTCGCAATGGGGACACGGTGAGTCTGCAATGGGGGCACGGTGAGTCCACAATGGGGACACGGTGAGTCTGCAATGGGGGCACGGTGAGTCCGCAATGGGGGCACGGTGAGTCCGCAATGGGGGCACGGTGAGTTCGCAATGGGGGCACGGTGAGGCTGCAATGGTGGGCATGGTGAGGCTGCAATGGTGGGCACAGTGAGGCTGTATTTATGGGCACAGGTGAGGCTGTGCTGAGGGGAACTGATAAAGTTGTTGTTTAATATTTATTTTGTAACTTAATTCTGCATAAAACATTTCACAAGGGCGTGATTAGCGGCAGAATTAGGGGCGGAGCAGGGTAGGGGTTGGGTGGGGCAACTAGTGGCGAGTAACCCTTGAGGCCTGGCTAGTGGCTCAAGACTTGAAATTTTGAGCCCTGTCTTAAATAATGTACATTTAATAAACAGTGAAAAGCCAGTGATACGCGGGGATACGACTTTTCACAGCATATCACAGTGATAAGTGCCTTTGTGTGGTGTTTAATAAACAGGGATAAGTCAGGCAGGAACAAAAAATTAGGGGATTTATACTTTGTTTCTTTTCACAGTCAATTCTTGGTGATAAGTACAGAGAAGTTAATAGGAATGTACCTGTTTAATAAATGATAAAAGGCACAAAAATGTCTTATGACCATGATATGTATGGAGAAAAGACTAGACACTAGATTTACAGTATCACCAAGTCAGACTTTATGATAAAGGCTTTTTTTGGGGAAAAACTGAGAAAGAAGCCAAGAAGTGACTATTTGAACATTAATCAGACATACAGTAACTAAAGGATTGCTCGTGTTGTAAAGCATCTGATTAGGTGCTTTGCAGCACATGGCTCCTCATTCCTCATCCCTTTACCCTCACAGGGATTTCATTATCATCTATAGTAGGGATCTCCAAACTACGGCACTACTAGGCATCATGGGAATTGTAGTTCCTGAACAACTGGAGAGCCATAGTTTGAAGACCTGCAGGGACCCTTTTTTGTGCTGCACAGATGTTTAAGAAAATACGCACGACACATTCAGTTTCTCAAGAAACAATTTTTTTGCTGCTTGCAACTTCTGCACCGAATTTACTCAGTATGCACACATTATGATGCATACAACACACACAATATTGTGCATTGTGCACATGCGCTGTGATCCATTGTAACAATGCATCACAGTATTAATATTTTATTTTAAGGGCTCTCTCACACCACCCCAAATGATAAAACATCCATACACTGGTGTATGGGTGGTGTAATGAGTTTTTAACAATGCATTATACATTTGTTTCGTCTTTCTTTTTCTTGAAAAGGGACACAAAATGTGTGGTGCCATGTGACAATACACGCTTTACGCAACACACCACAGCAAATAGGGCACATGAAAACAATTGGTTTCTGTGTGTCCTTGCATTGAGCCTGCTAGATCTATGCAGGTCAATGCAGCTCAATGAAGAGTGTGTGCAATATCAAAAAAAGAAAAAAAAAATCATATTTTGTATTATACAAAAATAATATTTTGCCTCTCATAATACTTAAAGGGTAACTCCACTTCAGTGGGAAAAAATAGGCAAAAATGTATATATATATATATATATATATATATATATATATATATATATATATATATATAAAGTTGCAAAAAAAAGTATGTGAACCCTTTTGGAATAATATGGATTTCTGCACAAATTGGTCATAAAATGTGATCTGATCTTCATCTAAGTCACAACAATAGACAATCACAGTCTGTTTAAACTACTAAACACACAAAGAATTAAATGTTACCATGTTTTTATTGAACACACCAAGTAAACATTCACAGTGCAGGTGGAAAAAGTATGTGAACCCCCTAGACTAATGCGATCTCCAAGAGCTAATTGGAGTGCGGTGTCAGCCAACTGGAGTCCAATCAATGAGATGAGAAATCCATATCATTCCAAAAGGGTTCACATACTTTTTTTTGCAACTGTATATATATATATATATATATATATATATATATATTGTGAGGGGGTTAGCTCGGCAGCGGGTGTGTGTGACCCCCAGGATGGGCTCCCCACACAAAAACAGGCCCAGCAAACGGAGGTTGTGGTTTTCAAAATCAAAAAGGTGCGGTTTATTTTCTATTTACAGTGACAAAACACAGCAAAGCAAAAGAAACATAAATAAAATAAATCCTGGTCAACTTGACCTCTGACTAAACATACAGGTTTCCTAACTAACAACTGGGATCAGCCTAGTGCTGTCCTAGTCCCTAAGTCCCTGGTTTTAAATGTCCAAGCAAATAGCCACACAGGCTTTGTCTCACCGCACAGGGGTTCACTCTCCCTAGACAGTCCACACAGGTCTGGGTCCAGGCATGAGCAAACACCTAATGAAGCTGGTAGTTCTTATAGAGGCCTAAATGAGCTGACAAGCTTCAGCTGGTCTCATCAACTCCCTGCCTGCACGACGCCCAGCACTCTCTCTAGAGGTATGAATCATCCATGAGCCCACTAGCCTCAGCTGGGCTTCATCAACTCTCTCCCTAGTTGTATAAGTCGGCATAAAGCCTGAATCTGGGAGAAATATACCTACCCCCCTGGATGCAACCAGGTGACCTTACCTTCCTGCTGTCACATACCCCCCCTCTTGTTTTAACCTTGGGGTTGGAACACCAGCAATCAGGCATTCATGTACTCGAGACAAAGCATCCACATTCCCCATTTGAACGCCAGGGCGATGCTTTACTGTGAAGTTGAATTCCTGGAGGGCCAGGAACCACCTATTCACTCTTCTATTTGTTTCCTTGTTTTGAGCCATCCACTTTAACGGAGCGTGATCCGTAACCATGTCAAAGTGCCTACCTAGCAGGTAGTACCGAAGGGAATCTAGAGCCCACTTCACCGCTAAACACTCCTTTTCAACGGTGGCGTAATTTACCTCATGGGACTTCAACTTCCTGCTGAGGTAAATGACTGGGTGCTCTTCCCCGTTCCAGACCTGGGACAATACTGCTCCTAACCCCACATCTGACGCATCACTTTGTACGACAAAGTCTTTAGAGAAGTCGGGTGAGTACAACACTGGCTGGCTACATAAGGCTTGTTTCAAGAATTGGAATGCTGCCTCAGCCTCGGGGGTCCATTTAATCATGACCGACCCTTTCCCCTTCGTCAGGTTGGTTAGGGGCACAGCCTTAGAAGCAAAGTGGGGAATGAATCGCCGATAATACCCAGCGATTCCCAGAAAGGCTCGTACCTGCTTCTTGCTGTTGGGACGTGGCCAACTCTGGATGGCCTCGACTTTGTTGAGTTGGGGTTTTATTACTCCCCTCCCAATGGTGTACCCAAGATATTTGGCCTCCTCCTGCCCAATGGTACACTTCTTGGGGTTAGCCGTAAACCCCGCTTCCCGAACAGAGTCCAGGACTGCTTGCACTTTTGGCAGATGTGAGGCCCAATCTGTGCTATGGACAATTACGTCATCCAGGTAAGCCGCAGCATACTTCCGATGGGGCCTCAGCATCTGGTCCATTTTCCGCTGGAATGTGGCCGGCGCATTCTGTAACCCGAACGGCATTCTTTTATATTGGAACGCCCCGTCTGGGGTTACAAATGCGGTTTTCTCTTTGGCCGACTTGGCCAGGGGGATTTGCCAATACCCTTTTGTGAGGTCAAGAGTCATCATGTATCGGGCTGTTCCCAGCCGGTCGATCAACTCATCTATACGTGGCATGGGGTAGGTGTCAAATTTTGTAACTTTGTTCAACTGACGAAAATCGTTACAAAATCGCCAGCTCCCATCCGGTTTAGGCACCAACACAATGGGACTAGACCAATCACTTTGGGACTCCTCTATCACCCCTAAGTTCAGCATTTTCTGTATTTCCTCCCGTATTGCCTCCCGTCGGGCCTCTGGGATCCGATAGGGTTTTAACTTCACCCTTTCACCGGGCGGGGTAATGATGTCATGCTCTACCCCAGATGTTTGTCCCGGCAGCTCAGAGAATACCTCCTTGTTGCGAAGCACAAACTCCTTAACCTCCTGTTGTTGGGGTTGTGACAAGGTGGCTGCTATTCCAACCTCAGGAATCACGCAACCAGTTTGAGCTGGTGACCAAGTGTCTGCGACTAGGGACAAATGTTCCTTCACGATGGGCATTACCTGTGCAATTCGGTCTTGCATCAGGGCGACATGCTCAATCACACTCCTGTGGGGAGAACTCTCACTTTCCCAAGTTTCCTTGGCAATATCCAACAGCCCTCTTGGGTGTCTCCCATACAGTAACTCAAAGGGGGAGAATCCCGTAGAGGATTGGGGCACCTCCCTAATAGCAAACATAGCAAACATCAGATAAGGAAGTAGACAGTCCCAATCCTTTCCATCTCTATCCACCACTTTCTTCAACATTTGTTTTAGGGTTTTGTTGAATCTTTCAACCAGCCCATCGGTTTGGGGGTGATACACAGATGTACGTAATTGCGTCACTTTGAACAATTTACACAGCTCCTTCATAACCCGGGACATAAAGGGTGTACCTTGGTCCGTAAGCAGTTCTTTACAAATACCCACCCAGCTAAACACAAGAGATAGCTCTTTGGCTATGGTTTTGGCCGAGGTATTTCGGAGAGGGATCGCTTCTGGATAACGGGTGGCATAGTCCATTATAACTAATATGTACTGGTGCCCCCTAGCGGACTTGATTATAGGCCCTACCAAATCCATGGCGATCCTCTCAAACGGGACCTCAATGATGGGTAGAGGGACCAGCGGGCTACGGAAATGTGGCATCGGGGCCGACCTCTGACACACAGGGCAGGAGGAACAATAATTTTTTATGTCCTTCATCACCCCCGGCCAATAGAATCTCTGTAATACCCTCTCTCGGGTTTTCTCTGTCCCCAGATGACCTCCAAGAATGTGCCCATGGGCCAACTCCAACACCAACTTCCTGTAAGGTTTGGGCACCACAAGCTGCTCAACGGTTTCTTCTGCCCTTTTTGCCACCCGATACAGTAGGTCCTTCTCTACGCTGAAGTATGGGTAAGTGCAGGTATTATCTGGGTTCACTAACTCGCCATCTATTTTCACTACGTTTTCCCGTGCCTTTATTAGGGCGGGGTCTTTCAACTGTTCTGTGGCAAAGTTTTCCCTGTGAACCTCAAGATCAGAAAACTCCACAGACGGTAGGTTTTCGTCTGAGGAGGTGGGCTCCTCTCCAGTTTCTTGAGTCTCCCCTGCCAATACTGATAAGGGAAATTCCGGAGAGTCCTCACCACTCTCAGGGGAGTTCTGGCTATCACATTCCTGGTACATAGGGGCACCAGTGGGGGGCTCAGGATCATCCCACAGTTCCCAGAACTTCGGAAAATCCCTTCCCACAATGGCGTCATGCGGTAACTGAGATACTAAGCCCACTGGATGAGAGAGGGTACCTTTGGGGGTCTCGAAACACACTGTAGTCACTGGATACTCTCGGGTGTCCCCATGCACACAAATAACAGCTACCTTGCTATTCCCAAAGACCTCTGTTTTAACTAACTCAGCCTTTATCAGGGTCACAAGGCTACCTGAATCCAGCAATACCACAACATTTCTACCATTAACACACATTTTGCATAAATGTTTCTCAGTTCCTCGAATGGCAGTGCATGCGACTGTCGCACACAGCGACTGACGTCTGCCCGTCAGAAAGTCACACTGCATGGGTTCCTCCATAACCGGGCAATTGGCTGCAATATGTCCCGCTTGCCGGCAGCGGTAGCAAACGATCCTTCTTGCCGCCTCTTGAGCCGCTGATTTCCCAGGCTGTTCTCGCCAAACTTGGGGTAGAGCTCCCACCCTCTCACTCTCTCCACCCTCACCCCTTGGAATCCTCTTATCCGCCCCTGGGGATGGTCTGGTCTTAGGGTGGAAAGTCCGAGTGTCTCTGGAAGAGGCCGTCAGGTTCTCTGTAGCCAAGTATTTCTCCACACGATCCACAAGACCATCGGCCGTCTCTGGGTCTCCATGGCTTACCCACTTTTGGATGGCAGTAGGAAGAGCTCTCAAAAACCGATCCATTACAACACGTTCCACAATCTTTGGTGCGGACAAAGTCTCTGGCTGTAGCCACTTTCTGCTCAGGTGAATGAGATCATACATTTGAGACCTGGGGGGTTTTCCAAGCTGGAAAGTCCAGTTATGCACACGCTGAGCCCGGGCAGCCTGGGTGACACCCAGCCTTGCCAAAATTTCAGCTTTTAGCATCACATAGTCTTTTGCTTGGTTAGGCTCTAGGTCATAGTAAGCTTTCTGCGATTCACCAGTTAACAGAGGAGCCACCAGTCCAGCCCACTGCTCCTCAGGCCACTTTTCTCTTTCAGCGGTCCTTTCAAATGTGGTCAAAAATACCTCTGGATCATCCTCTCCAGTCATTTTTGTCAATAAACGACTCACCCCAAAGGACGCGGTATTAGTGGGACGGCTTTCCTCACTGGTCTGCGGACGTTGCTGCATTACTGCTTCCATTTGTTGTAGTCTCTGCTCTTGCTTCTGTAACAGGTCTATGAAGCGGGCCCCAGATTGCTGCTGGGCTTGTTGCTGAGCTGCAAGGCTCTGTTGATGAGCTTGCTGCTGGGCTGCAAGGCTCCTTTGCAAACCTGCATTTGTCTGCTGTTGATTGGCATTTGCTAGAGCCAGCTGTTTCAGTATCTCCTCCATGCTGGCTTAAAAAAAAACTGCCACTGGTTCTCCACCAACTGAGAGGGGGTTAGCTCGGCAGCGGGTGTGTGTGACCCCCGGGATGGGCTCCCCACACAAAAACAGGCCCAGCAAACGGAGGTTGTGGTTTTCAAAATCAAAAAGGTGCGGTTTATTTTCTATTTACAGTGACAAAACACAGCAAAGCAAAAGAAACATAAATAAAATAAATCCTGGTCAACTTGACCTCTGACTAAACATACAGGTTTCCTAACTAACAACTGGGATCAGCCTAGTGCTGTCCTAGTCCCTAAGTCCCTGGTTTTAAATGTCCAAGCAAATAGCCACACAGGCTTTGTCTCACCGCACAGGGGTTCACTCTCCCTAGACAGTCCACACAGGTCTGGGTCCAGGCATGAGCAAACACCTAATGAAGCTGGTAGTTCTTATAGAGGCCTAAATGAGCTGACAAGCTTCAGCTGGTCTCATCAACTCCCTGCCTGCACGACGCCCAGCACTCTCTCTAGAGGTATGAATCATCCATGAGCCCACTAGCCTCAGCTGGGCTTCATCAACTCTCTCCCTAGTTGTATAAGTCGGCATAAAGCCTGAATCTGGGAGAAATATACCTACCCCCCTGGATGCAACCAGGTGACTTTACCTTCCTGCTGTCACAATATATATACATAAAAAGAATAGTATAAAAAACATAAAACAGTGATGAACTGTGTCAGTGATATACTAAAACAGCGCTAGTGTTGGTATAAATCAGATGGCCAACACCACCTAGAAAGTGAATAACAGTTTCAGGCAGATGATTTAAAGTGCAGAGTGTCTGATAATGTCCATAGATGATCATGGATGTAAACAGCATGCACCTTCACCGAAAACTCCAGGTCCACCCAGTGAAAACACACTCCCCCTCAGGGGTTTAAACTCACCAGAGCAAGCTCAAACATACGCCTTGATAAAGGTGGATAAACCAGAACCCAAATGAACCTCGGCACTCAACATCAGCCTAGGAGATGACAGATCTGTGGGGGCTCCCACGAGTGGTAAAAACAAACAGAAGAGGGCATATAGCGTAACTCTGTTTATTAATAACAGTCCCCACACATCAAAACCCCTTTATACATTAAACGTACAAGAATCAATCAATCAATAAGCATAAATTGCACTTCACCGTCACCGCCAGAGAAGGGAGCAGCTCGATGGCCGAGCATGTAAACAGGAACTCTCCTTACTTCCGGGTCCGGCTGCCGTGGAGCGCATAGATCACTTCCTGTTGCATCGTGTAGGTCACGCCCTGACGCGTTTTGTCATATCCTGACTTCGACAGAGGGCGTGCCTACACGGCTGACACCACTGCTTAAATGGACACCCCCTCCGCAGCCTACACCAATCAGCGTCCACATGGCGCGGCAATAGGCACACATTGCAGCACCCATGGAAACCGCTGACGGCTTGCTATAGGCAGACCAGAGGAACAAACGGCGGCCAATCATAGCATATTTCGGGGGCACAAATCTAACACGATCAATATATCATAGAGGAGCAAATAGATGTGATATTGCTAGCACAACCATTTCAAAATAAAGTAGCATATGCTAAATATTAAAAAAAAACGGTAACAAAGTATATTGCACATACATATAACAGATATCAACAATTCAAATGATAAACATTTTGAATTAATAACGTGCTCAATAAAAAAATGTATTAATAATGATAGACTTTCAATACTAATAAAATAGCCCCATAATAAATATAAATATGTAAAAAATGTACAAAAAACATATAATATATTTTTATAAAAAAGGAGCTAGAACTAAGATTATTAAAAATAATCAGTAGTCACTAATAAAACAGTTAATATCAAGGTCAATATTTAATCCTTTCGGCGAGAGAGTATCGACCGAATAAATCCAATGGGTCTCTCTCCTTGATAAATCTCTAACTAAATTAGATCCTCTCCACATAGGTTTTAAATGATCTATTCCCCAGAATTTGAGGCCAGTTGGATCCTGTTGGTGACATAGTTTAAAGTGTAAAGACACATTGTGGTCTTTAAACCCAAGTTTAATATTAGCAATATGCTCAGCTATTCTAATCTTTAGCTGGCGCTTAGTCCGGCCTATATAAATAAGCCCGCATGGGCACTGGAGGGCATACACGACATAAGATGTGTTGCATGTAATAAAATTGTCAATAGTGAATTCCTTATTATTTGAGGTGGAGATGAAACTCTCTACAGCCCTCAATGGTCTATCAACCTCTCTACATGCTCGACACCGCCTACACGCAAAAAACCCATCTCTGTCCCAAAAAGTCGAAGGTCTAGTAGGTGGATCGAGTACTTTTCTTACAATCTTATATGCAAAACTTAGGGCTTTTCTATAAATAAATCCAGGTTTCTGTGGTAAAACTGCAGATAATACTTTGTCCATACAAAGGACATGCCAGTGGGTGGCAAAAATCTCCTCCACCTCTCTATATTGTGAGTGGAACCCAGAAACAAACCTCCACTCACGTTTGTTTCTGGGTTCCACTCACAATATAGAGAGGTGGAGGAGATTTTTGTCACCCACTGGCATGTCCTTTGTAAGGACAAAGTATTATCTGCGGTTTTACCACAGAAACCTGGATTTATTTATAGAAAAGCCCTACGTTTTGCATATAAGATTGTAAGAAAAGTACTCGATCCACCTACTAGACCTTCGACTTTTTGGGACAGAGATGGGTTTTTTGCGTGTAGGCGGTGTCGAGCATGTAGAGAGGTTGATAGACCATTGAGGGCTGTAGAGAGTTTCATCTCCACCTCAAATAATAAGGAATTCACTATTGACAATTTTATTACATGCAACACATCTTATGTCGTGTATGCCCTCCAGTGCCCATGCGGGCTTATTTATATAGGCCGGACTAAGCGCCAGCTAAAGATTAGAATAGCTGAGCATATTGCTAATATTAAACTTGGGTTTAAAGACCACAATGTGTCTTTACACTTTAAACTATGTCACCAACAGGATCCAACTGGCCTCAAATTCTGGGGAATAGATCATTTAAAACCTATGTGGAGAGGATCTAATGTAGTTAGAGATTTATCAAGGAGAGAGACCCATTGGATTTATTCGGTCGATACTCTCTCGCAGAAAGGATTAAATATTGACCTTGATATTAACTGTTTTATTAGTGACTACTGATTATTTTTAATAATCTATTATCTTAGTTCTAGCTCCTTTTTTTTTAAAATATATTATATGTTTTTTGTACATTTTTTACATATTTATATTTATTATGGGGCTATTTTATTAGTATTGAAAGTCTATCATTATTAATTAATTTTTTTATTGAGCACGTTATTAATTCAAAATGTTTATCATTTGAATTGTTGATATCTGTTATATGTATGTGCAATATACTTTGTTACCGTTTGTTCTTTTTATATTTAGCATATGCTACTTTATTTTGAAATGGTTGTGCTAGCAATATCACATCTATTTGCTCCTCTATGATATATTGATCGTGTTAGATTTGTGCCCCCTAAATATGATATGATTGGCCGCCGTTTGTTCCTCTGGTCTGCCTATAGCAAGCCGTCAGCGGTTTCCATGGGTGCTTCAATGTGTGCCTATTGCCACGCCATGTGGACGCTGATTGGTATAGGCTGCGGAGGGGGTGTCCATTTAAGCAGTGGTGTCAGCCGTGTAGGCACGCCCTCTGTCGAAGTCAGGATATGACGAAACGCGTCAGGGTGTGACCTACACGACGCAACAGGAAGTGATCTATGCGCTCCACGGCAGCCGGACCCGGAAGTAAGGAGAGTTCCTGTTTACATGCTCGGCCATCGAGCTGCTCCCTTCTCTGGCGGTGACGGTGAAGTGCAATTTATGCTTATTGATTGATTGATTCTTGTACGTTTAATGTATAAAGGGGTTTTGATGTGTGGGGACTGTTATTAATAAACAGAGTTACGCTATATGCCCTCTTCTGTTTGTTTTTACCACTCGTGGGAGCCCCCACAGATCTGTCATCTCCTAGGCTGATGTTGAGTGCCGAGGTTCATTTGGGTTCTGGTTTAGCCACCTTTATCAAGGCGTATGTTTGAGCTTGCTCTGGTGAGTTTAAACCCCTGAGGGGGAGTGTGTTTTCACTGTGTGGACCTGGAGTTTTCGGTGAAGGTGCATGCTGTTTACATCCAAGATCATCTATGGACATTATCAGACACTCTGCACTTTAAATCATCTGCCTGAAACTGTTATTCACTTTCTAGGTGGTGTTGGCCATCTGATTTATACCAACACTAGCGCTGTTTTAGTATATCACTGACACAGTTCATCACTGTTTTATGTTTTTTATACTATTCTTTTTATATCGATTTATTTTTAAACAGCTGCTCATTTTGGAGTTCTCAGTGTTTGTCATTAGAGAATTCCCTTATTGTGCTAATACCTTGATTTTATTTGATCTTTGTGCCATTCACATTATATGTTAGCACGTCCACTGTCTCTATAGTTGCAGCTTTTCAGTCCTAGGCGCTGAGTGGTGTATTGAAGGCCGTATATATACACCCTTGCTTTGATATATATATATATATATATAGTATGTACAATTGTGACTCAAGTCATATTGTAATTGATTTTTATTAACAAAATTACCTTTCCCTTTCAATCTGCAGCTTTATAATTTTCTGTAAAATGCAATATGGCTACCTTGAGTTGTTCTGTACACAGAATACTCCCCCGAAAAATAATTTCCTGCTTGAGTGATTGGCTCACTGATTTTCCCAGAAGTCTACACCAAGATACAAGTAGATTTCCAGCATCCCCTGCAACAAAAATGAAATTTTTGTTGCAGGGATGCCAAAAATCGGACTTGTTAATACTTTCAATAGGAAATCATGTCTAAAGGGATGCAGACCCTGCAATTTTCCTCATTAGAGCCCTGCAAGTGCAGCAGTTTTTTTATACAGTAATTATGAAACCACTCCCGTTAGTACACTTTCCACATGAACACAGACAAACACACAGGGATTTCTTCAGAATAACAAAAGGTTAAAATCCTTGTATTGTACATAGATCACCCAGAGGGGGGTTTTCTCAACACAAGTGGAGTTACTCTTTAAAGTAGAACTAAAGGCAAACCTTTTTCTTTTTGGATAAAGTAAGGGAGGGTTATAATAATCCTTGTAAGGTTTATTTTTTGCCATCTGTGTCCCATTGGGGAGATTTCCCTTCACTTTCTGTTCCATAGCCAAAACAGGAAGTGAGCGGTAATCCCTCCAAAGTGAGGCAATACCTGGTTGTTATCAGGGTCCCCAGAACTGATGGTCTCATTGGAAAATCCCCCCTCTATGACGGTTCTGTGAAAAAAAAAAAATATTTTCACTTCCAGTGATAATGGTAAACATGACTAATAGAAAGGGGGAATCTGCCTCAATGGCGGCTGGTACTCCATGTTTTTGGGGAAGCAGCAAACCACCCCCCCCCGCCAGGTCCACACTTACCCCCATATATGTCACGGATTCCCTGGCTTCTCCTGCTTCCTGTCCTGATTGGCCGGGAGGAGAAGCCAGAAGACAATAGCGAATATTGATTCGCTAATGTCACAAGTGAGTGGGCTCCGGACGCAGTGCTCTGTGCCACGAGCCCAACCTTTTTGAAGCCAATTAGAGCCTCTGGCACTAGTCACGTGCTTCAAAAAAAAACAACATGTAGAAATCTATGCATCCAGCGCCCTGCATGGAGATTAGGGGGCGACGCAAGGAGATTAGGGGGTGGCGCCCCTGCGCCCCTTTGGACCGGCAGCCGCTGATCTGCCTAACAGGAGCCCAGACAGTAATAAAAACCTGACAGGTATTCTAAGCCCTCTCCCCTCTATCCAAAACGAAAAAATGTTTGCCTTTAGTTATATTTAATATTATAATTCTACTATATTGAAATAGTTACGCTAATTCAAGAGATCAATGGCTCCCAGATTTATGGAATTTAAAAAAAACAGCTGGAGAAGGGGATTTTAATGGTGCCACAGATATAAACAGAATTTTTTTTTTAAATAAAAAATTTAATATTTTATTCATGCTAAAAATGTAAAAGAGTATACAATGTTAGTTCTCAAGGACATAAAAACATATAAAATTGTCACAACACAATAGGAAACAATATTATGCATAAGAAGCTACCGTATATAAATGCCTGTTCGCTGAATACATTTTTATTTTTATTTTTTATTTCTGTGTATATGTGTGGCACCATTAAAATCCCCTTACCTGGCTCTTTTTTATAAATTATAATTCTACTGTGTAGGGGGGCATTGTATAATACAGATTATAATAACACGGACTACCAATGTGTTTTTGTAATGAACATAAGTAGGTGGAATAACCTATAACACTTTCTATTAAGCTTATAGATTTCCTCCCAAAGATGCCTGTGTGTTGTCTTACACTATGTGATTATTCTTGCTTTGTGTCTTTAAGATCTGTCCCCTTCTTTCTAGCTGAACTCTCTCTCTCACCGTAGTTCTTTATATATCTCCTCCACTTAATGATTCTGGTCATTACTCCTGTATATCTTCCATGCTAAACATCTTACATGTGGCTTACAACTGCAACGTTTTTCTACCTATGAATATCCATCATTAAACGGAACATTCGAAAGGATTCATCGTCTGTCGTCCTAACTGTGAGTTTATTCATTGAGTTAAACTGCCTGTATCGATGCAAGGGATAATAGCAAACCAGCTTGTGTAAGGCCTACATCAACCTGGAGATGAACTTTATCGCTTTGTAGTTGAGACAGAACAGTAGAAAAACTGAGTTTCACAGCCTAATTACAAGATTTCTGCATGTCAGTACTGAAACAGACAAGATTTACTGCCCTCATAGCAAGACAGAAGGGACAGAGCAGCACATGGCAGCCTTATAGCCTGAGACAATCTGCACAGTGTCATATTTCAGCACACAGATCCTGCCTGCTTTCACAGTCAGTCTGCTATCATGAGTGACCAAGCTTCTGCATGTGAACCCACATCTACCTCCCCACAAGTTCCTGAAGAAACTGAGTTACCCAAACGCTCAGTTAAACCCACTTGGAAAGTAATGGAGAATTATGAAGCTTCAAGGACTGAATTGTCAAATAGCTTGGAATTAGTCTGGGAGAAAATCCTTGCTGAAGCCAATACAGTGTCTGTTGAACGTGAACTACTGACACTAGAGGGCGCCATTAAGCAACTTTCTGCCTCATATGAGCTTTATCAGCTTACCAGCATCAAATTCACTAATGTCTTACAAAACATGAAGTCAGAAAGTGCGATGATGCAATTAAAGCGCGTCAATGCTCTCAATATTGAAAGAGACAGTTTTATCCAGCAAACCAGATTAAAGGCAGAAGCAAAAATAAAGCTGTTACAGGACACTGCATCTCACAGATCTGTTTCCACCAGACGTTCTAAAAACTCGTCAAGATCCCATAGTTCAAGATACTCAACACTCAGTGAGCGACTTATTAATGCCCACGCTGAAGTGGAAGCCAGCAAAGTGCAGGTGGCATATGTAGAAAAAAGAGCAGAGTTGGAAGCGCAGTCAGCACGTCAAAGAGCAGAGTTGGAAGCTCAGAGAGCAGAGTCGGAAGCGCAGTCAGCACGACAAAGAGCAACAATGGAAACCTTAAATGAACAGTGTAAACATGACGCAGCTATGGCAAAGCTAAGGGTCCTACAGCAAGCTATCAGTGCAGACGAAGGTGCAAGTGAGAAAGACAGCATTAACCTAAACATAGCAGATATGGAAGACCCCCTCAAACGCACTAAAGACTATGTCCTAAGCCACTGCAGTGCACACTCTATTGTCTCCAATGCTCCCGACCAGGGATGAGCCGAACACCCCCCTGTTCGGTTCGCACCAGAACCTGCGAACAGACAAAATGTTTGTGTAAACTTTAGAACCCTATTAAATACAATGGACTCGAACGTTCGAAATCTAAAGTGTTAATTATAAAGGCTGATATGCAAGTTATTGTCCTAAAAAGTGTTTGGGGATCGGGGTCCTTCCCCAGGGGACATGTATCAATGCAAAAAGAAGTTTTAAAAACGTCCGTTTTTTCGGGAGCAGTGATTTTAATAATGCTTAAAATGAAAAAATAAAAGTGAAATATTCCTTTAAATTTCGTACCTGGGGGGTGTGTATGATATGCATGTAAAGTGGTGCATGTTTCCCGTGCTTAGAACTGTCCCTGCGAAAAATGTCATTTTTGAAAGAAAAAAAGGCTTTTAAAACTGACTCGCGGCTATTAATGAATTGTCGGCTCCCGGCAATACATACAAAAGTCATAGATAAAAAAAAAAAAAAAAGCGTGGGGGTTCTCCAGAATTCAATTACCAGGCCCTTCAGGTCTGGAATGGATATTAAGGGGTACCCCGCCGCAAATTTAAAAAAAAATTGACGTGGGGTTCCCCCAAATATCCATTCCAGGCCCTTCAGATCTGGCATGGATTTTAAGGGGAACTCCACCCCAAATTTAAAAAAAATGGCGTGGAGTCCCCCTAAAAATCCATACCAGACCCCTTATCCGAGCACGCAACCTGGCCGGCCGCAGGGGAAAAGGGGGGGACGAGAGAGCGGCCCCCCCTCCCTCCTGAACCGTACCAAGCCACATGCCCTCAACATGGGGAGGCTGTCCCCATGTTGATGGGGACAAGGGCCTCATCCCCACAACCCTTGCCCGGTGGTTGTGGGGGTCTGCGGGCGGGGGGCTTATCGGAATCTGGAAGACCCCTTTAACAAAGGGGACCCCCAGATCCCGCCCCCCCTATGTGAATTGGTAAGGGGTACATTGTACCCCTACCATTTCACGAAGAAAGCGTAAAAAAATGTTTAAAAAAAACACACAAACACCTTGAAAAAGTCCTTTATTTAAAAAAAAAAAAAAAAACATTCCACCGGTGAAATCCAGTGTCCCACGGCGATCCCGATGTCCAGCGCTGTCCTTCATTGGTTGTGCCTGAGCGGACCTGATGGGGAACTCCCTCTCAGTGTTTTAAATGTATAGACCCGCCCCTTCTAAAGTTCCCCATCAGGTCCGCTCAGCGGACCAGATGCGGAACATGAGAAGGGGCGGGTCTATACATGTATTACCAAAGTGAGAGCAGTTCCCCATCAGGTCCGCCCCCTCGGTATGTCGGACCCGCCTACGTCATTGGCTTGAGCGGGGAACTTCCTTCACTATGTAAATTTAAATTACACAGTGAAGGAAGTTCCCCACTCAAGCCAATGACGTAGGCGGGTCCGACATACCGAGGGAGCGGACCTGATGGGGAACTTTAGAAGGGGCGGGTCTATACATTTAAAATACTGAGAGGGAGTTCCCCATCAGGTCCGCTCAGACACAACCAATGAAGGACAGCGCTGGACATCGGGATCGCCGCGGGACACTGGATTTCAGCGCTGGAATGTTTTTTTTTTATTATTATTTTAAAAAAAGGACTTTTTCAAGGTGTTTGTGTGTTTTTTTTAAACATTTTTTTACACTTTCTTCGTGAAATGGTAGGGGTACAATGTACCCCTTACCAATTCACATAGGGGGGGCCGGGATCTGGGGGTCCCCTTTGTTAAAGGGGTCTTCCAGATTCCGATAAGCCCCCCGCCCGCAGACCCCCACAACCACCGGGCAAGGGTTGTGGGGATGAGGCCCTTGTCCCCATCAACATGGGGACATCCTCCCCATGTTGAGGGCATGTGGCTTGGTACGGTTCAGGAGGGAGGGGGGCCGCTCTTTCGTCCCCCCCTTTTCCCCTGCGGCCGGCCAGGTTGCGTGCTCGGATAAGGGGTCTGGTATGGATTTTTAGGGGGACTCCACGCCATTTTTTTAAAATTTGGGGTGGAGTTCCCCTTAAAATCCATGCCAGATCTGAAGGGTCTGGAATGGATATTTGGGGGAACCCCACGTCAATTTTTTTTTTAATTTGCGGCGGGGTTCCCCTTAATATCCATTCCAGACCTGAAGAGCCTGGTAATTGAATTCTGGGGAACCCCCACGCTTTTTTTTTTTTTTTTATCAATGACTTTTCTATGTATTGCCGGGAGCCGACAATTCATTAATAGCCGCGAGTCAGTTTTAAAAGACTTTTTTTCTTTCAAAAATGACATTTTTTGCAGGGACAGTTCTAAGCACGGGAAACATGCGCCACTTCACATGCATATCATACACACCCCCCAGGTACGAAATTTAAAGGAATATTTCACTTTTATTTTTTCATTTTAAGCATTATTAAAATCACTGCTCCCGAAAAAACGGCCGTTTTTAAAACTTCTTTTTGCATTGATACATGTCCCCTGGGGCAGGACCCGGGTCCCCAAACACTTTTTAGGACAATAACTTGCATATCAGCCTTTATAATTAGCACTTTAGATTTCTCCCATAGATTTTTCGAATTTGCCGCGAACACCCCAATTTGTTCGCTGTTCGGCGAACGGGCGAACAGGCAATGTTCGAGTCGAACATGAGTTCGACTCGAACTCGAAGCTCATCCCTACTCCTGAAAAAACGGCCGTTTTTAAAACTTCTTTTTGCATTGATACATGTCCCCTGGGGCAGGACCCAGGTCCCCAAACACTTTTTAGGACAATAACTTGCATATAAGGCTTTATAATTAGCACTTTAGATTTCTCCCATAGATTTTTCGAATTTGCCGCGAACACCCCAATTTGTTCGCTGTTCGGCGAACGGGCGAACAGGCAATGTTCGAGTCGAACATGAGTTCGACTCGAACTCGAAGCTCATCCCTACTCCCGACTACATAGAGACTCCTTCACAGCTTCAAGTTAAAGAGGTTCCAGCAACTTCCTGCACTCAAAATCACTCCACTGCATTTCCTACCTGCCTACCTTGCCTGCCTTCATACGCCACAGAGCATCAGCGCAAGCTTCAAGCAAGTCATCAATCTCCAGTCATCGATACAGCCTTGAATCAACGTACCATTGGAACAACTGACTTCAAGCAAGCAACTCACCTGGATGCATCTGCTGCACCATATTTCCCTGTGTCCTTTAACAACAATGTCAAAGATAACGCAATCAGCACCATACAGCCAACAGCATCTCACATAAAGGCGGAGACAACTGAGACAGAAGAGTTTGTGAGGTACATGCTTCGCAGAGAGCTCACAAAGACTGGTCTTACAAGTTTTGATGACCAACCTGAGAACTACAGAAGTTGGAAATGTGCCTTCAGAACTACAATCAGCAATATTGGCATTACAGCTGATCAAGAATTGAATCTGCTGATCAAATGGCTTGGTCCTCTATCTGCTGCACGTGTTAAGCCATTAAGATCGGTTTTCATGGACAATCCTACTGCAGGCCTCACAGCTGCATGGGAGCGACTAGAGCAAAGTTATGGCAGTCCAGAAGCTATAGAAAATGCTTTGTTCATGCGTCTGGAAACTTTCCCAAAGATATCCGGTAAGGACAACAAGGAGTTCCAGAGACTGAGTGACCTTCTCCTTGAGCTTCAGCTAGCCAAGACAGACCCAAAACTACCTGGACTCAGTTACCTTGACACTCCAAGAGGGGTAAACCCAATTGTCTCCAAGCTCCCGTATGGTTTGCAAGAGAAATGGACTGCACTAGGGTCATCATACAAAAGAGAGAACAAGGTTTCCTTCCCTCCATTCTTTTTCTTCTGTGAATTCATCAGGGAAATTGCAGAGACCAAGAACGATCCAAGTTTTTCCTACGGTGAGTACAGCCTCTTCTCACCCTTTCCTAAGAGTACCAGTCTTCAGGGCAACTACAGAAACCATAGAGGCCCAGTGTCCGTGAAAAAGACTGACATCCTTCCCACTCCTACCACAGTTCTGGCCACGAACAAACAGAGTAGGAAGATTGAAAACCCTAACAGAGAGTGTCCCATACACAAGAAGCCACACCCCCTCAATAAATGTATCGGCTTTAGGAAAAAGCCTCTGGAAGAGCGCAAGGAGCTTTTAAAGACATTTAGGGTATGTTTCAGGTGCTGTGCTTCTACAGAACATTTTGCAAGGGACTGTAATGTGTCCATCAAGTGCATAGAGTGTGGCTCTGAAGAACATGTGCAAGCCCTCCATCCTCTTGAGCCCAGCTCTGCACAACCTGCCAACACTCCTCCCAGGTTAACGCATGGCGGGGAGAATACAGACCAAGTGCCTAATTCTACCATCATTTCTTCATCCTGCACTGAAGTTTGTGGAGAAGACCGCTGTGGTAAGTCCTGTGCTAAGATATGCTTGGTGAACATATACCACAAGGATCAACCAGAAAAGTCTCTAAAGGCATATGCTATCTTAGACGATCAGAGCAATCGATCACTTGCAAAATCGGAATTGTTCAATCTATTTGAAATAAAAGGCGAAGCTCATCCTTACACCTTGGGTACCTGTAGTGGAACTATAGAGGTTTCTGGAAGAAGGGCTCATGGACTCATGGTATCTTCTCTCAAAGGTAACTTGCAATTACCCTTACCTACACTTGTTGAGTGCAATCAGATACCTGCTAACAGGGAAGAAATCCCTACTCCAGCTGCTGCTTTCCATCACCCTCACCTCAAGGTAATAGCAAATGAGATACCGCCGCTTGACAAAGATGCTCAGATCCTTCTTCTGTTAGGAAGAGACATTCTAAGAGTTCACAAGGTGCACAGACAAGTCAGTGGACCCCCAGATGCCCCATTTGCACAGCGCACAGATCTAGGGTGGGTCATCATAGGCAATGTCTGCATAGGCAAAATGAAAAGACCTACCAACATTTCGTCATTCAAGACAAATGTTCTGCCAAATGGCCGAAACACTTAATTTGAGCCATGCCCACATCACTACTGGGTGAAAGAGAAGATAGCCAGCCACGAATGGCAACATGGTATCTCAGGTGACACAAGCCCTTTCTCCTGCCATGATGGCGACTTCGGCTCTACAGTGTTTAATGCAACCAGTGAAGATGACATACTGGCTCCTTCAATGGAAGACAAAGAATTCATCAAGGTAATGGACAATGAGTTCTTTCAAGATGACTCCAATAACTGGGTAGCACCCCTACCCTTTCGTCTCCCAAGAGAGAGATTGCCCAACAACTTACAGCAGGCCATCAGTAGATTCTCCTCCTTAAAGCGAAACTTAAGCAGGAAACCAGAGATGCAAAAGCACTTTGTGGACTTTATGCAAAATGTATTTGACAGAGATCATGCAGAGCCTGCTCCCCCACTAAAGGAGGGAGAAGAATGCTGGTACCTTCCATCCTTTGGCGTGTATCACCCACGCAAACCAGACCAAATCAGAGTTGTCTTTGATTCCAGTGCTCAGCACGAAGGTGTTTCTCTTAACAACATGCTCCTTACTGGACCCAACTTGAACAACAGTCTAATAGGAGTCTTGATTCGTTTCAGACAAGAGCCTGTAGCAGTAATGGCCGACATTCAACAGATGTTTCACTGCTTCATCGTCAGAGAAGACAACAGAAACTACCTCAGGTTTCTATGGCACAAGGACAATGACCTCAACAAGGAAGTTATAGATTATCGCATGAAGGTACATGTCTTCGGTAACAGTCCTTCCCCAGCAGTGGCAACTTATGGGCTAAGGAAAACAGCTCAGACTGGAGAAGTTGAATATGGATCTGATGCCCGTCAATTTGTTGAAAGAAACTTCTACATTGACGACGCACTTAAGTCCTTTCCAACTGCTAAAGAAGCAATTGATCTTCTCACCAGAAAAAGGAGATGCTGTCTGTAGCAAACCTTAGACTGCACAAGATTATATCCAACAGCCAGGAACTTATGAATGCCTTTCACTCTGAGGACTATGCCACTAGTCTAAAAAACCTTGACTTAGGTACAGATGTGCCTCCTGTACAGCGAAGTCTGGGTTTGTTGTGGAACATCAAGCAAGACAAATTCACCTTCCAAGTGTCAACTTGTGACAAACCCTTCACTAAGAGAGGAGTCCTGTCCGTGGTGAATAGCATCTATGACCCACTGGGTTTCCTTGCTCCAGTTACCATTCAAGGTAAGATTTTACTAAGACAGTTGTCTACTGAGAACATAGACTGGGATACTCCCTTGCCTAGTGAGAATCAACACAAGTGGGAAAGGTGGAGATATTCTTTGAAGTCACTAGAAAAACTTCAGATTCCCCTTTGCTATGTTCCTGGATCCACTTCAACTGCTAACCGGAGAGAGATTCATATTTTCTCTGATGCATCAGTTGAAGCTATTGCTGCAGTAGCCTATTTGAAGACCTCTGAACTGAATGGAGAATCACACTGTAGTTTTGTCCTAGGCAAGGCAAAACTCACTCCCAAGCCTGCACATACCATACCAAGACTTGAACTTTGTGCAGCCGTGCTAGCAGTAGAAATTGCAGAGGTCATACGAAGTGAAATGGACACTACAATTGATTCTTTCACCTTCTATACAGACAGTAAGGTAGAACTTGGTTACATAAACAACCAAACAAAACAATTTTATGTGTACGTCAGCAACAGGGTTGAACGTATCAAGAGATTCTCTCTACCAAGTCAATGGCATCACGTTCCCACTGAACTCAACCCAGCTGACTGTGGAACCAGAGCCGTGTCACCTGCCGCTCTTCAGGACAGGTTATGGCTGTCACCTCCAAGGTTTCTATGTGAGGACTCTTACTTACTCCCTATTGACACCACCTATGGGCTAATAAACCCTGAAGATGATAAGGAAATAAGAACTGTGAACACCTCACTCCACACTTCTGTAAGTACAAAACAGAAGCTGCGGTCACACCGTTATGAGCATCAATGGAAGCAGGTGCAGCATCTAGCCAATGTGTTCTGGCATCGCTGGAAGAAAAAGTATCTTCACCACCTTCAAGGTCGTAACAAATGGCAAGCATCTAAGCCGAATCTTAAGGTTGGAGACCTCATCCTTCTAAAAGACAAGGAAGTTTGTCGGAATGAGTGGCCTATGGGTCTTATTACTAAAGTTATGCCCAGCGACGATAACAAAGTCCGGAAGGTAGAAGTCAAGGTAACCAAGGGAGGTTCGACACAAACCTTTAGTCGACCAATTACAGAGTTAGTACTCCTTTTGCCAGGTGAGTGACTTGTGCAAGGACTAGCCATGCTGTTGGCACGGCGGGGAGTACATTGCTGCCATCTACAGGTTCTACTCATAAATTTGGAATTATTTGAAGACATCATACTGTGACTTTATGTTCTTCATCCTGTTGAGCTTACATTTATTATTTGCTTGGTACATGTTTTTCATTACAGGTTCCAGGGCATTTATCAGTATTGGACTTATTGAAAATATATATATTAGTTTAAGGTTATGAAATCTAAAGATTTCAGACGGGGAGTGTTGTGTTACACTATGTGATTATTCTTGCTCTGTGTCTTTAAGATCTGTCCCCTTCTTTCTAGCTGAACTCTCTCTCTCACCGTAGTTCTTTATATATCTCCTCCACTTCCTGATTCTGGTCATTACTCCTGTATATCTTCCATGCTAAACATCTTACATGTGGCTTACAACTGCAACGTTTTTCTACCTATGAATATCCATCATTAAACGGAACATTCGAAAGGATTCATCGTCTGTCGTCCTAACTGTGAGTTTATTCATTGAGTTAAACTGCCTGTATCGATGCAAGGGATAATAGCAAACCAGCTTGTGTAAGGCCTACATCAACCTGGAGATGAACTTTATCGCTTTGTAGTTGAGACAGAACACTGTGTGCATTTTTTCTCTGCACATCTCAGTGATACTTCACTGCTACTTATCACGGCTTAACACTGCAACAATTCTGCCACTTAAACAGGCTGAAATGTTGTCTCTGCAGTGATAAAATATGTGGCACTAGGGCACACTTGGTAAACTGGTGATTCTGTGCTACATTTTGCCCTCTGACTACAGTCATCATAACATTTCTAATGCCACCCCCAAAAAGATCTAAAAATATTCACGGCACACCTGAAAAGATTTATCATTTTTTGTGGTGAAGAACTTATTTCTTTTTTCATATACCGTATATATTCTCGAGTATAAGCCAAGTTTTTCAGCCCTTTTTTTAGGGCTGAAAATACACCCCTGGGCTTATACTCGAGTCAGTGTACCTGAAGGGCTGCGAGCGTCCATTGTTTAAAAGTCGCGGCTTCCCCCTGGTCCCTTCCGTGATAGTCTTTTTTCCAGCAGACACTGTGTTCAGTGTTCCGCCTATCACGGATGTTCTCTTGTCCGAGGATGAAAAGACGTCCGTGATTGGTGGAACACTGAACACAGTGTCTGCTGGGAAACTGAGTCCGAGGATGAGAAGAAGTTCATGATAGGCTGCTGGGAAACGCCTATCACGCCTATCACGGACATCTTCTCATCCTCTGACTCAGTTTCCCAGCAGACACTTTGTTCAGTGTTCTGCCTATCACGGACGTTCTCTTGTCTGAGAATGAAAAGACGTCCGTGATTGGCGGAACATTGAACACAGTGTCTGCTGGGAAACTGAGTCCGAGGATGAGAAGACGTCCGTGATAGGCTGCTGGGAAATGCCTATCACGGAACGGGACCAGGGGGAGACCGCAACTTTTAAACAATGAATGGACGCCCGCAGCCTGTCAAGAATTTCAGGTACACTGACTCGAGCACAGGGAGGCTGCAATTAGCACAGTGAGGTCGGGCACAGTGAGGTTGCAATGGGCACAGTGAGGCATGCAAATAGGCACAGTGAGGCGTGCAAATGGGCACAGTGAGGCGTGCAAATGGGCATTGTTGACCCTCTATTCTGCTTACAGTAGCTGCTGCATTCTCACCCTAGGCTTATACTCGAGTCAATACGTTTTCCCCGTTTTTGGGGGTAAAATTAGGTACCTCTGCTTATACTCGGGTCGGCTTATACTCGAGTATATACAGTATATTTTATTTTAAATTTAATGTGAAGGATGTGCCTGCTTTTTCGCAGAGAAAATCAGATTGAAGCCAGGCTACAAAGTCGGCAAACAAGTCTTGCGTTACGAAAGGAATCAATGAATGACAGACTGACAGAGATTGCGTTTTTAAATATGTTACTTTTTTAACTTTTGCAACATTGATTTAACATTTAATTTACCATTTTAGTTTTTCGATATGTTCAAGTTTTTAAAACACTAGCAATTTTTAATATTTTTTAAAACTCCCACGGCACACCTGCAAATCTCACACGGCACACTAGTGTGCCGCGGCACACAGTTTGAGAATCACTGCCCTAGGCTGTGCTTGGCACCCTCTAATGCTTACACTTGCCACCATTCCAACTCCCACTTATGTCTATGAATGTTACTGACAGCTACTGGTAATACTGCCAATAAATGCATATCCCACATGACAGCATTGGGCCTAGAGATTGGCTGCTCAGGCTCCAATAGCTAAATTGTGGGGAGACGAGGGTGTTGTGTGCAAATCTTGAGATTTTTTACTAAGCAGCAGTGGGAACTGAAGCTGGGAGAAAGCAGCGGTAAAGGTAGATATAGGAACCAGAGGGTTTGATATGCCTGATGAAGGAGCACGCATGCTCCGAATGCGAGCTCGACCACGCCTCCCGTCCATCACCGCTGACGTGCTTGTTGTGTGACCGTCTTTAGCCTCGGAGCCTCAGGAACCATGGGAGCCACCGGGAACTGCTGACCATCACCGCTGCTTAGATAGACTACAGAAGCCCAAGCTACTTATGCCATGCACATTACATCCCACCAAAATGTGAGTTGATCTTACTTTTATTAAACATTGTATTTTAACTGACATACTGCACTCAGAGTGGCGCCGCTCCTCTCTCTCACCCATATTCACAGAGTCGCTTCTGCTCTCTACAGCTGGCTGTCATTACTGATACAGACCAGAACCCCTAAACCCTGGTCTGGTCTCAGAAGTAAATGAACTTTGCCTACTGGCACACCTGGACCTTGGAACCATTTTCATATCGCACTAGCTGCGTTTCTAGCGCTCAATCTTTTTTAATTTTGAACCAGGGGGTGCCTGTGCAGGTTGAAGGGGTGTTTTCATGCAACTTACTCTTGCATTAAGGCCCCTTTCACACTTGTGCAGCTTTTCCTGCAACTTGGGACTGCAAACATGACAACTTGTACCCCATGATTTCCAATGAGTACCATTCATATCTGTGCTACTTCAAGTCGCACCGACTTCAAAGTAGTCCCTGTACTACTTTGGTCCGACTTTGATGTAAGTTGAGGTCCATAGTCCTCAAGTTTACTCAAGCATTCCCTGAAATTGCATCAAAATCACGGCCGCAAAATCGGGGAAAAAATTGCGGCAAAATCGCGCTACTTTCAAGTCTCGGCAGTGTGAAAGGGACCTAACCAGTTAAGCACAACTTGTCATTAGTCTGTCTACATTAAAATGCAAAAGTCAATTTTTTTTCCAAATGCTACTTAAAATTACATACACAAGCCATTACGATATGACTATCACTATTTTAGAAGCTCTCTTTTATTTCCCAGCCTGCACTGAAAATATATTAACTGAAATTTTATTGGCCGCTTTATCTTATTGGCCCTGGTATGTTTTAAGGTCAGTGATCTTGATATAGAATCAGTTTGTACAGACTGAACAGTATAGAATAATTCAATTTGACTAGATGGGGAATCAGTTACAGAGGCAACTTATGCATTTCTGTGCAGGCCGGTATAAATAATATAAAGGCCGGTTTGTCATCATTTTGTGGATTTGCACAAGCTATAATTAAAGCTAAACTTAGTCCTAAAGCATATACCAAATAACAAATGCTTGAATTTCTAAGAATTGGAAAAATGGTTGATGGTACCTTCTTGCATGGTGGAAATGTTCTATTTCAAAAGCCTTTAGCCTGTATTGTTTGTGATAAGAAGGGTCAGCCAATGAAAAGATCTTTTTTTATGCACAGACAGTTCATATAGATTTAGAAGCTGAGGTTTGTTTTGTGAAATCATACAAGAACTAAAACCTGTAAGTCAATAATAAAACAAACATTTCTGTCTGTATTAATTGATATTAACAAAAAAAATAAAATAACAGACAAATACTACATATTTTATTCTAATAAAACTGTTTGCGGTACGGTCAAATAAGGGACTCCTTAAAGCTGAACTCCAGGCGAACAGCTAAATACACACATGAAATGCATATAGGTTGTGCCCATACCTCCCAACATTTTGAGATGGGAATAAGGGACACCTACTAGTAAGCGTAAGTGGGCATAGGACATGCCCCCTGTCACACCCCCTTAAAGGAGAATTTTACCACTACTATTCCTTTATTTTGGCTTTTAAAATTTACAAATGCAACAATTTAGAATTTGGATGAAAGGTTTAGAACAAGGAAACACTTTATGAAAAATAAAAAGTGCATTTTATATACAACTATATAGAACAGACCAAAATGAGGGACAAATGAGGGTGACAGAGGGACAGAGGGACATTGCTCCAAATCAGGGACAGTCCCTCGAAATCAGGGACAGTTGGGAGCTATGTGTGCCTGCCAAGGGATTTGTAGTTCTGTCCATCCAGTAATGAGAGTTCCAAAGCTCTACCACACAGCCCTGTCTGGCAGGGCACATCACCTGATCTTATTCTGATGCAGTTCTGTAACACAAAAGCCGTGTACACCCGATAGGTTTTACCGATGAAAACAGTTCAATGGACTTTTTTCATCGGACAAACCGATCGTGTATGGGCCCCATCTGTCTTTTTTCCATCGGTGTTTAAAAATAGAACATGTTTTATATTTATCCGATGGTTAAAAAACCGATAGAAAACTGGGGGAACTCCATCGGATAAAAAACCCACGCATGCTCAGAATCAAGTCGACGCATGCTCAGAAGCATTGAACTTCATTTTTCTTGGCTCATCGGAGTGTTTTACGTCACCGCGTTTGGAACGGTTGGTTTTTTGACTGATGGTGTGTAGGCAAGACTGATGGAAGTCAGCTTCATCGGTTTTCCGATAGAAAAATCCATCGGTTTAAAAACCATAGGAAATCCGATCGTGTGTACAGGGCTTTACAGGTCTTCTCCTTCTCCTTGTCCCTATCCTGTGGCTGGACAGTAAAGTAGAAGCAGCAGACTGATAAACACATCTCTCTGTCACTCTGCGCTCTACTCCTATCAGCATGTTTCTTCTACTGCAATACAATAGATCAGCTTCTTGTGCTGCTTTCCCCACTCCCAGTCTTATGTTTGCAGTACAGAGATATCGGGGATCTGGTATCAAGTCTTATTTGGGTACTTCAACTATTTGCATTTAAAAAATACATTTGGGGATGTATTAATGAATACAAAGCTGCATAGATACAGTAGGTGTGTTTTATAGCTGTCTGGCTATAGGGGAAGAAGGGGGTGATTATTGCTTAAGTTCTTTCACTCCATGTAAAGCACCCCTATCTGCTACAAGGAAACAAATTTTATATGTGCCTTCCTGAGCAATGGAATACCTGGTAACACATAGGTCTGAGCAAGTGCTTACTCCCACATAAGTAGTACAATAGGGCATAAGCTCCTCTTTAAAATGTTAACAGAGTACTAAAACAAATCAGGCTGACATTTCACAGCCAATGGAACTTTTCTTCTCTGCCCTTCCCCCTCCTTCTTCTTATAGGTCCACACACAGATTGTGGTTTGCTAATGGGAAAAAGAAAGCATTAACTGTGGGACTATTCATATGGAATTATTTTTTTTTTTTATTCCTGAACAAAAAATAAAAATAAAGACAGAAAGACATGAAAGAAATTAAACATATACAAAACATGTATATACAGTATTCTATTTAAAAAGTAACACTGTATAAAAAAGAAACCGCGCTCTTTTGGCTTAAGCCTGCATGGGTCGGACCCCTGCTTAAGCACTAGTATTGCATGTTTTTGAATTGTATGTTCTAGGGGCCTTGTTCCGAACTAACATTTTCCATGTAATCAGATTTCTAATAGTTACAGAGTCATACAAGATGACACGGTTCCGAAAGTGTATTGAAATGTTTCACTTCTATTACTTTGATGTACTTTATGATGGTTTCTGATCCACCATGTTTGGCACACTACTTTTTTGTTGTACTTTACTATGTGCTTTGCTGAAGAGTGAAATAAAAACTATAAATGTAAAAGAAGAAAAAAACTAATATCGTTCTAAAGAATCTGGTTATACCTGTATATTTCAATGGTTTTGATTAACTAAAGGAGAAGATAATTTTCTCCTTGCAAACTGAATGCTAACTTAGCTTAGTCACTCAAACCATCCAATCACATGCAAGTGAAAATCCTTTTTTTTATTTCCCTTGCACATGATTGACTATTCAAAGTGAACACAGCTTCATCATACTCATTGATTTTGAAAAAAACAAAACAAACAGATGCCACTGCTGCTTGTCTAGCAACCACACTCCTCCCTGATCACTGATTCTCCAACACTGCCAAGTTGTGTATCCAATGCATGAACCGAAATAGAGTCTACAGACAGCATAGAGCACCAAGGGGCTTTTTTTTAGAATAGTGTATTACGTTGTAATGTGTTGATCTAAATAAAGCTTCCCTGTGCTCTACTCTATTCGTGGACTCTTTCTGTTTATGTATTCATTTTGCACAGTGAACATTCTCAACCACACAGAATCAGATCACCAAAACTAAAGCTGCCTATACATATTTTGTTTTCTCTCATTCAACCCAAAGGCTAAGCAAGAGAAAACCACTAGATTTTCCCATCCACCCTGGACAGCATAGCTAGGTTAATCTCCCACTAACAGTTATTAAATTCTGACAGTCTGTGGATGTCAGACTACCCAAAACAGCAACTGCACTTGGTTGGCTGCAGTTATAGTTCAGCTGACTTTTTTTCCACCTGGCTCCTTTGATTTCTCATTTGAACTTTGTGCTGCTGGGTGGTGTTGGCAGGGACACCTATGGCTCAAATCTTGACCTATTATTAGGAATCAGTCAAAATTCAAGCTATGTATCGCCAGCTTATGTCTGGCTTGATCCTGAATTGGCTTAACCTGTATAATTCAGGTATCCCTAGGGGACAAGAAGAAAATAATTTGATAATCAGTTTATTTATGGAAATCTATAGCCTATTAGTAAGTGTAGATGCACTAAACTATCTCTCTTATGGTTGCTAGGTGATTTAAATGGATTGATTGATTAATATTTTTTGGTTGGTTGGTTTATTAAATTACTTTTATACTGTTAGCAAGGTTAATTCAAATATAAGCTGTTATCACTGAGCAAAGTATTCCAGTGGCTAAGAAGAACCCAGTTATACCATTTAGGAAACATGAGTCTGGATACAGTCTTTAAAACTGATCAGTAATACCCATCTTCAAAGAGGGAAGTGTGCACATTGTAGAATCAGTGCCCAGCGTGTGGTAGAGCTCTTCCATCATGGCTCAAATGTCCTGCTGGGCACATATGGTTCTTCAAGGGAAACCAGTAGCTGTTCCTGGCTATCACAGATACTTATATTTCCAGACACTGTCTCTTACCACAAAGTCCATGTGTAAGGGCAAAAGGAGTGTGAAAACCTAGTGTAATGCTTAAAAACAATGGCAATAATATATAATAAAATACATTAACATTAACGTTAAAATAAGAGAACACTTATCTGAACATAACTGGGTTGTTTAGGATGAATTCAGGTTTCCTGGTCAGGAGTAAATTTCAGTTTAGAAAGGAATTGTAGTGTTTTACCTACAGGACCCCAACAGTCACTAACTGTAACTAAAAATGGGTCTAGTTTTATGTTTTTCAGTAAGTATAATACACCTGATTCAGCCTTAAACACCAAGAAAGGTGAAAATGGGGATGAGAGCAATAAAAATGTGACATTGATATGATTATAATAATGAACACGCTGGGGTTGATTGGGGTTGTTGGGTTTATTAAAACTGGAGAGTGCAAAATCTGGTGCATCTGTGCATAGAAACCATTCAGCGTCTAGTTTTTTTTTTGTCAAAGCTTAAAGGAGTTGTAAAGTCAGAAGGTTTTTTTATCTTAACACATTCTATGCATTAAGATAAAAAGCCTTCTGTGTGTGGCAGCCCCCCCCCCCTCCAGCACCCCCTAATTCTTACCTGAGCCCCATCTCTGTCCAGCGATGTCCACGAGTCCCTTGGCCATCCGGGACTCTCCTTCCTGATTGGCTAAGACACATCAGCTGTGCCATTTGCTCCCGTTGCTGTCAATCAAACTCAGTTAGCCAATGAGGAGAGAGAGGGGGTGGGGCCGAACGGCAGCTCTGTGTCTAAATCGACACACAGGCGTGCAGCTCAGCTCGGTTGCCCCCATAGCAAGCTGTTTGCTGTGGGGGCACTCGACAAGAGGGAGGGGCCAGGGGCAGCAAAGAGGCACAGGAGAAGAGGAGGATCCAGGCTGCCCTGTGCAAAACCATTTTACAGAGCAGGTAAGTATAACATGATTGTTATTTTTAAAAAAAAACGAGACTTTACAATCACTTTAATTGAACAAGCTGAAGTTAGAATCTGATTGGCTACAATGCACCGCAGCACCAGATTTTGCACTCTCTAGGTGCACTTGTCCATGTATGCCCCTGTTGTGTCAGAAGGTCACCATTACCATTTCACATTCAATAGATTTACTTGCAAAATGTCTATATTCAAGACATCACAGCATTTAAATCATTAGTAAACATATTGCAAACATTTTCATAACATTTTATATAGTAATCCTATGTGTTTTATTTAACTATCTCAATAGATTAAATAGTAACTCCATCAAAAATCAGTTGTGGGTGGATTCATGACAGTAGAATGGCCAACTTCTTACTTCGTCTGGACACACTTAAGGCAAGATTTCGGGTCCAACACCACCACTGCTAGGGCTATTAATGATGGGCGAACTCATTTACTGCTGGATTCCTTATTTGTTGTATGATATATTAAGAATAAAGAAAGAAGAGTAAGACCCCGTTGCTTGTTTTTTTATGTGGCAGTCACTAATACAATGATACAATGCACTTATTTGTAATAAAATGTTATGAGGCTGTCCAAACACACCATATTTGCAAGCTATTCAACTGATCCAGAACTCCCATTAATCGCATGATATGCAGCACATGAAGGGTTTGGTCCCAAGTGCAGCATTGATCAAAGATGTCTTTAGTCTTTAAAGGGAATGTGTAGTCTTTGTAAAGTTTTTTAGATATGTAAATATGATTAGTTTAATGAAAAAACCCTGTAGATGGCTGTTAAAAATATATATATATATATATATATATATATATATATATATATAGATATAAATGTATATATATATATATATATATATATATATATATATATATATATATATATGTGTGTGTGTGTGTGTGTAATACATAGTAATAGTACCTTACTGTCCTCTCCTCCAATGAAAATCATTTCCTGGTGTCTTATTCATAAATAATACAGTCTGTAACGATATCTCTAAAGTTACTTTTGTCTCAACCCTTGTGCAGCAAAGATGCTAAAATGCAGTTGTCTGCCATAGAAAAAGACAATATCAGGAGAAAATAAAAAATTGGAAATAGATAAACTATGAAGAGATGAATATATAAAATAGGAAGTGGACAGCAATGGTTCAAGTTTTCACAGACATACAAGAGGTGCACACAAGTAAAAGGTGGGGAAGTTAAGCAGTTTGTCCGGTGGTGAGTCAGGCAACATGCATGGGTATTTGGGTATGGTTGAACCACCTAATCTGGTTAGAACCTCTGTTTGGCTGAACTGTTGCACTCCTTTTGAGAAATGACATAGGGGTATCTGTGATGTCTTATGGATCATTGGCAAATTCTGCTGAAATTGCAGTGACTATTCTGACCAGTTAGGTTTCATCCTTTAATCTTGTGTCCCCAATTATTTATTTATTTTGTGCAGGGAGTAACAGAGGCAGTGTGACACCTAGGCACATATGATAAATGAATTATTTATTATAAACCAATGACATCTAAAGCAGATTAATCTGTGATCATCACTGACATTTTGCTGGCCAAATTTTTAATGCAGTATGAACAAAGATATGATATGTATCTCTTCTCCAAACATTTGCAGACTACTAATAAAAGCTGCAATGTACCCAGCTGAGCCAAAGTTGTGTTTGTCAATTAGTGATAGGGGGATAAAAAAAAATGTAATCTAGAAAATGAAAAAAAAAAAAACTGTTCCATTAATTTAATGGCTAACTCTACCTTTTGGACCTTACGTGCTACATCTTTATCTGCACAGCTGTGGTATTCATTCACAGAGATTTGTGAATGAATGCACTACAAGTCCCATCTGCCACCATGACAGATGGGCTTGTAGTTCTCAATGGAACGCCAGTGCGGTGATCACTGCACTTGTAGTCCATTGACACTTGCTTCAGCCCTCTAAATGAAATTCCACACCTTGCTAATAACCTAGAGCTAGAGGAAGAGTCTGCAGGAGCCTGGAATTGCACCCACGATCCACTGCCAGTTGTAAGGCTTTGTAGGCTGATTTGCCAAACAATAACAAATGTATATTTTTTCCTGAACATATGTATTTATATATTTATTTATTTTTTGTAAAAAGGTGAACTAAGTGCAATTTCACACAAAAATATAAAGACTCAATAAGACTTGTTTTTTAGTGAACATACAGTATGTAACAGAAATGAAATGCTTGTGATAAAAAATAGGATTTTTGTACTCACCGTAAAATCCTTTTCTCTGACGCCCATGGACGGACACAGCTCCTTAATTCTTGACCATTGGGTTATGTTCCTGTTCTATAGGAAAGGACTATGCAGAACATGTGAGATCAGTGGTTCTCAACTCCGGTCCTCGGGACCCACTAACAGGCCAGATTTTAAGTATTACCTTGGGGAGATGCAGACTAGAATACTGCAATCACTGAGCAGCAAATTATATCACCTGTGATGTATTTCAGTTATCTTGCAAACCTGGCCTGTTAGTGGGTCCTGAGGACAGGAGTTGAGAACCACTGTGTTAGATATTTAATACATGTTACTTTAACAGAGTTGAACAGCCCCGCCCAGGGTGAGGTCCCTCTGGACATAACGCTCCACCCTGCAGTCAGCAGCCTCAGTTCATAAAAAAGCAGTACAAAAAAAAAAGGAGGGGTGGGTGCTGTGTCCGTCCATGGACTACAGAGAAAAGGATTTTACGGTGAGTACAAAAATCCTATTTTCTCTTTTCGTCCATGGACGGACACAGCTCCTTAATTCTTGACCATTTGGGACGTCCCAAAGCAGTATCAAAAAACGAGGGGTGGGCATAGCAATCAAAATCAATTTCACCCCAAACAAGCAGAGCTCCTCAACGGAGGAGTTGCAACCTCAAACAGCTGCCTGATAAACTTTGTGGCCGAAGCTAGCATCCGAAGATGCACTCACATCAACCTTGTAAAATTTTGAAAAGGTGTGAACGGATGACCAGGTCGCCGCCATACACACTTGTGATACAGACGCTTGATGTTGGAAAGCCCAAGAGGCACCAATAGCCCTGGTCGAATGTGCCGTAAGGGGAAAGAGAGGCACCCGTCCCTTAAGAGCATAGGCCTGGATGAAGGTCTGCCTGATCCACGAGAAATGGTGGCCGACGAAGCCGCCAGGCCCTTCTGCGGACCAGACACCGACACAAACAGTGAGTCAGACCTCTGGAACGGAGCCGTAGCAGACAGGTACACCCGCAAGGCACGTACCACGTCTAAAGAATGTAGCGCAACCTCCTTGGAATGCGATGGCTGAGGACACAAGGACGGAAGTACAATGTCCTCATTCAGGTGAAAGGCTGAATCCACCTTCGGAAGAAAAGAAGGCTGCGGGCGTAGCACCACTTTGTCCTTATGGAGGACCAAATATGGGGACTTGAAAGACAAGGCTGCCAATTCAGAAACCCTCCTGAAGGATGTGATGGATACTAGGAAGGCCACCTTCTGAGAGAGCGTCAAAAGAGGAATTTCCCTGATGTTCTCAAAAGGAGGTTTCTGAAGCGCCGAGAGCACCATATTCAAATCCCACGGAAGTAATAGTGGTCGCACCGGAGGAGCCACATGTCGGACCCCTTGTACAAAGGTACTCACCAGTGAATGAGCCGCCAGGGGTCTCTGAAAGAAAACAGCCAAGGCTAAAATCTGCCCCTTAATGGTGCTTAAGGCAAGTTTCTGATCTACTCCGCGCTGTAAAAACAGCAGGATCCTGGAAACCGAATAAGTTCATGGACGCCATTCCATCTCCTCACACATAGAGATGTAGGCTCTCCATATGCAATGGTAGATCTTCCTAGAAGAAGATTTCCGTGCCCTCAACATGGTTGAAATGACCGAATCCAACAGGCCTCGGTCCCTTAGTACCTGGCTTTCAATAGCCATGCCGTTAAAGCCAGCGACTGTAAAGCAGGATGAAGAATGGGACCTTGCGAGAGAAGGTCCTCCCTCATTGGCAGTCACCAGGGCACAACCGCCACCAGCCGCATGAGGTCGGCGTACCAGGGACACCTGGGCCAATCTGGGGCGATTAGAATCACCGGAATTCTCTCGGTCTCTACTTCAGTGGGGGAAAGGCATAAATTAGCCGATACTGACCCCACAGGGCCACCAACGCATCTGACGCGTCTGCCCAGGGATCTCTGGACCTGGCCACGAACCTCGACACTTTGCGATTGAGTCGAGAAGCCAAGAGATCCACGTCTGGCATGACCCATCTCCGGCGAAGGATTTGAAAAACCTCCGGATGTAACGACCATTCCCTGTGATCCAGCATCTGGCAACTCAGATAGTCCGCCTGCCAGTTTTCCACGCCCGGAATGTAAACTGTAAGCTGGGGGGTTCAGGCGGCCCAGGGCCGCCTTAACCCCCCATACTCCCCCCCAACCGGTCAGAATGGCGTCTTTCGTGATCACAGTCCAATGAAAGGGGAGAAACGACTTCCCAGACCGAAGAACCGGGGATCTCAGCCACCAACTCAGAGAGGACCTGACAAGATGACTTATCTGAATCTGATAATCCAAAGACAACGGAGATCTGTTCCACTTGGAGAGAATCTCCTTCTGCAAGACCCGAGTGTGGAATTGGGCATATGGTACTGCCTCAAAAGAGGCTACCATGAGGCCCAGGACTCGCATGCAAAAACGGAAAGACGACCATTTGCGGGATGTCAACAACCTCACCGCAGTCTGGAGTGTCTGCAACTCTGAGGAGTCCAGAATCAACCCCAGGTACTCTAGGCGCTGGGTCGGTACTAACACCGACTTCTGGAGGTTCAGTATCCAACCAACCCCCGTAGGGTCTGACTGGCTATAGACACGTCCTCCTCTAATTCTGAGCTTGAAGCAGCTCTCAGAAGAAGGTCATCCAAGTAGCCGACGATAGCAATGCCGCGCTGTCTCAGCAAAGCTAGAATCCGGGCGAGCACCTTGGTGAAAACTCTTGGTGCCGACACTAGGCCAAAGGGAAGAGCCACAAATTGATAGTGGTCTTCGCCAATAACAAAGCGCAGGAACCTCTAATGCCTGACGCAGACGGAGACATGCAAGTATGCGTCCTTGATATCCAAGGACGCCAGGAAGTCCCCAGGATGGAGCGCAGCCACCACCGAACAAATTGATTCCATCCGGAATTTTTGAATCTTTATAAAGGCATTGAGGGCCTTGAGGTCCAAGATTGGACGGACTCCGTCCTTCTTTGGGACCACAAACAGATTCGAGTAGAAACCCTGAAACCTGTCCTGTGGTGGTATGGGTATGATCACCCCGCACCTCAACAAGTCTTGCACTGCCCCCTGGAGGGCAGCCCGACGAGCCGGAAGGAGAGGCAGATTTGAGGGAAAAAATCAGTTTGGTGGACAAGAAAGAAAATCTATCCTGTACCCCGAGGTGACCACCTCGCAGACCCACTGGTTGGAGAGCAGGGAGGTCCACTGAGCTGCAAACCCGTGAAGCCGTCCCCGCACCCTGGAGTCGGGCGGGGGCAAAACTTCATGCGGTAGCAGGCTTGTTTGCTGGCTTGTTGGGCTTGCGCACCCAGGGATGCTTCTGTCCCCCAGCTGGACCTTTGTCCGCTTGGGAGGGTCTGCCGGCAGGTCCTGACTGACGAAAATACTGCTTCTGTGTGGGAAAGGAGGGCCCCGGCTTACGGCGTGGCTCCTTCCCTTTAGTGGACTGAGGGAGAAGTGTGCTCTTACCTCCAGTGACATCCTTAATGATGTCGTCCAGTGAAGCACCAAAAAGCCTCCCACCTTTGAAAGGCAAAGCTGCCAGAGTTTTCTTAGAAGCTTGGTCAGCGGACCAGCATTTCAGCCATATTAGGCGGCGCAATACCACCGCAGATGCGGAGGCCCTGGAGATCAAGGGGGCTGAATCCAGGGTTGCATCACAGACGTACACGAGTCCCTGTACCAACTGTTCGGCCAGTGACACGCATTCTGGAGGGAGCTGATGCTCCTCCACAGCCTGGTGCAATATTTTTGCCCACTCCGTGAGTGTCTGGGACACCAAGGTAGCAGCCAATATAGGCCGCAATGCTGACCCCAGCATGGTGAACATGGAGCGGCTCACCGCTTCGGACCTCCTATCAGTAGGGTCCTTAAAAGCAGGGGTCCCCTCCACCAGGATAGTGGTTACTTTATTTAACTGAGAGACCGGGGGATCAACGACCGGAGGAGAAGCCCATTTTCTCAAAAGGCTCTCTTCAAATGGGTAACGGACCGCCATGCGCTGAGGGACCACAAAGGGCCTCTGCGGCCGTTCCCATTCCTTATCTATGAACTTGTCAAAGAAATCAACATAAGGAAAAACCTTAACAGAGCGGGTCAGTTTGTGCGACCCAAAAGAGACAGACCCTGCAGTGGAAGTCCCAGCTGTATCTTCCAGCTTGAGAGTGTCCCTCACAGCATTGATAAGTGTCCTGTCTTGAGCTGACCCAGACGAGGGGTCCTCTTCACAAGGAAGCTCTTCAGACATACCAGAACAGGGGTCCTGAGCCACAGCCAGGCCTGAGTCTGAGTCAGAACATTCCCCAGGCGATGGCAGGGGGACGGGGCACTTAGCACGCCACTTCCACCCTGGTAACAAATGACTCCAAGACTGCCGACAAAGCGTCCATGGGAACCGCAGGTGCAGGGGCACCGGTTGCTGCCTCTGGAATGTTTGGGGAAAAACGCCAGCTTCTGACTCCATATTGCCCACTGACAGCCCTTAGGGACTTAGTCAAGATATCTGACACAAAATTTTGTCCACCCTCCTTGCTGCACTGACCGAGGGGGGAAACCCAGGGACTCACCGCCTAGCCAGAGACTGTTCAGCTGTCCGCTCTCCATCCGCACATCGGAGGAACAGTGTGAGGTGAATTGCGCCGTTCGCGCTGTTGCGGAAGCCAGCCAACACTAGAGGCCAAAACCCACTCCAAAATGCCTCAGAGAAAGCGCGCGGACCACAAGAAAATGGCCGCCCGCAATTGCAGACCTATAATAAAATAAAATAATTAAAAGTAAAAATTTCTTCAGGACTCTGGGCCCAAAGGGATCCAGGTCCTTCTCCTCTACTAGGCAGAAAAAAACTGAGGCTGCTGACTGCAGGGTGGATGGTTATGTCCGGAGGGACCGCCCCCTGGGTGGGGCTGTTCAACTCTGTTAAAGTAACATGTATTAAATATCTAACATGTTCTGCCTAGTCCTCTCCTATAGAACAGGAACATAACCCAATGGTCAAGAATTAAGGAGCTGTGTCCGTCCATGGACGAAAAGAGAAAATATTTCAGTAGCACTATCCTGAATGGTAGATAACTGCAAATAAACACAAATGTTCATTATATTACAGTAAACCAAATTAGTCTGTGTATACAGTAGAAACATTATCTCTTTCTTTTTATCTCTCTCTCTATACACACGTGTGTGTGTGTGTGTCTATGTATATATATATAAATAAGGGTTTACTGTATAAATGTATTTTGGAATCAGATATCTATCAATGGAAAATATGATAATAAGGCAAAAACTGAACAGCTTGAATAGAGTAACATGGGAGCTTTTCCAAACAGCCAGAAGGATCTGTCACTTTAATTTGAACAAGGAGTATTTTAAGTGGTAGACGTCCTTTTAACATGAAACTCCTATCTGGAATACTAGTATAATTCCCAATGAGCAGCTATTCTTTGACTATATGTCTACATATTGATAAGCAGATAGATAGATGGATGGATGGATAGATAGATAGATAGATAGATAGATAGATAGATAGATAGATAGATACATGGATAGATAGATGAATAGATAGATAGATAGATAGATAGATAGATAGATAGATAGATAGATAGATAGATAGATAGACAGATAGATAGATAGATAGATAGATAGATAGATAGATAGATAGATAGATAGATAGATAGATAGATAGATAGATAGATAGATAGATAGATAGATAGATAGATAGATAGATACCTTGTATATAAACAGTATCTTCATGTTTCAATTGCTTTTCTTTATAATTTCTTAATATTAGGCGTTTTAGAAAGACATGATAATATACAGTATGTACGACATCTGCGTGCATTTTGCAAATGAAGACTTTGTCTGTTGAGTGGTAAGTTGTTCTATCTAATAGCATTGTTATTACTGAGACTGAAGACCATTGGTAGCTCTGTAATTTCTCGATGCAGAAATCATATGATCTTGAATTTTGAGTATCTCTTTTGAAACATAAGGTTAACACATCAGTAGATGATCAGTAGAGGTATAACAATTACTTCATCCTTTTTTTTTTTTTTTTTTTTTACAACCTTTTAAAGGTAAAACAACCTTACATTGCAGTTGAGGACATAGGCATTTGTAGGTGGTTCGGTGAAAGGTATTTAGTATGATGAGTTCATTCTCTTTAGACAGTGGTCCTCTGACTGGAAACACTGCCTGAAGACCTGGGTTAATTACAGGATCATGATACCCAGACTGATAATAAGATTGGTCACAGCAAAAAGGATCATTTACAGTCAAGCATTTCCTAGTCATTTTTATTTTTTAGCAGACATGTGGTTTTTTTTTTGTTTGTTTGTTTTTTAGTAACTGTTTGCATAGATTACCAAAAAAAAAAATTATTTTCTTTTACAAATTTGTTTAATTACTGAGAATATAGAAAATGTGTGCATTGATTATTCCCCAGAATATCACATTTAAAGTGAACCTATCATGACCTGGGCAATTTAAAATGTACAAAGTCAGAGGGTCAACAAAATAAAAAAAGCATTACCCTGTGAAGAAGGTTGTATTATACATACCTGTCTGGTGGCTCCTTTGGTAAAACTTCATTATGCTCAGAGCTCCAATCCAATTTCATTCTTTGGCTGGTCCCCTTGCTGGCTGCTGTGGTGCCTCTGGACGGATCTCTTGTCACTGCAGGACAAAATAGTGATGTACAGTAGGGGTAATGCTTTGCTTCATACACAGAAATGTGAAATTGGAAGGGTGCTGGGAGCTCTGCTACAGCACAAGGTTTTAGCAAATAGAACAACAGACAGGTATGTATCATACTGATTTGTTCACAGGCTAGTGTCTTTTTTTATTATATATCAAAATTGAAAGAAATGGTGCCATCATATTATTCTAAACAGAATGTATAAAATTAAATGACTTTTATTGACATAATAAATTGTTAAAACATTTGTTAAAAACACATTTAATCCAGAGTGGAGTATAATTATTAAATCATTGGTTCATTTAATTCCTTGTGGCTGTTATATGGAGTGTTGTGGTTTCCCTGTGGATATGCATCTTCTTTAAGAGAAAAACACTTCAAAATATCTCTTCAGTGTGGTTCTTCTGTACCTTTCCTGTGCTCTACCATATACCATCTCTGGTCTTTCTAAGATTCAGTTGGTGTGGGGGTCTCCAATTGCTATTTGGTCTCCCTGTATAGTATTTTCCCATAGGGCCATGATTTATGAGATCTGGCTTTTTTGATCTTCTGGTGTTGCTGTTTGTAGTAAAATTTCTCCTGACGAAGCAAGATAAAGGCGAAACACGTTGAGATGGCTACTTCAAGCCGCCATATAAAGAGATCTGTATGGAACTGACCACTGAATCATATTATTCAACCGGTCCTGATGAAAAAATCTGTAGAAACCGGTCCTGACAGACTCTTGTAATTCTCTGTGTTTTTAACAAATGTTTTTAACAATTGATTGCATTAATACAAGTCATTTGATTGTATACATTTTATTTAGATTAATATATTGGCACCTTAAAAATCCAGTGTCTTTGTGCTGCACTATACAAAACTAGCAATTGTTGCCAAATTAAGGTGATTCCATCACCAGCTGTATTCTGTAGGAGCCAAGCGCATGCACAGTTTACTTGCTTTTGATTAGGGTCATTAGGTCACAGCAAAGTGAGAAATCATTTGTAGAAAAAAAAATTCACATTGCAAAAAGACTGCATATGAAAAAGGTACACATGGGCTTTAATAAGGCAAATAACACTACAGAACAGTGCTAAAGGTATGGAGATTGTTCAATTAGCAAACTGAATTTTCACATGGCTTAGTAAATAAGGTGAATCTCTGTTGACTTTGAATACTTAATCATTTGCAAGGGAAAAAACAGCATTTTTTTACTTGCAGGTGATTGGAAAATTGAAGAAACTCATGTTTATCTTATTTTTTAAATTAGTAAATCAACTCCACTGTGTCAAGTGTAGTAGCAGCCTACCTGAATTCAAATTTTATTGAACTGATAGGTATAATAAAAGTTAGTAAACAGAAATCTGATTGGTAGCTGTGTATTTGCATTCATGCATCATTGTAGTTTGCACGACCTTGAAAAAAGAAAACTATGGACAATCCCACTTAAAGCAGAAGTAAACCCATCCATAAAACAGTTTCATTTCCGGCATGTGACAGAAATGTAACACTCCCATTGGTTGTGCTCTCAACCAAACCGTCAAACCATCCAATGGCTGGTGTCAGAGCTGATCACATGTGCAGCATCATAGTAGTTGTAGATTAAACAGAGGCAAAGATGGCAGCTTCCTTGGCTGAAAATGATAGGGGGGTTTACTTACACTTTAAAGTAGCTGTGAACATACAATGTTATAGACACTTTATAATACAATTATAAATATACAGGGATCATAACTGCATTTGCTTAGTTTGAAAAATTATCTTTCTTACCTTTTTTACATGTCATGTGTCATGTGACCATGCATCTCTTCTTCCTGATAGGGGGGCAGAGTTACAGGACACTGTGTAGACACACGGTGTGCCTTTATTCCATAGTCTGTTTCGCCTCAGGCAGGATGCAGACTATGCTTGAACATGGGAGGTGATCAAAAGGCAAGGTGTGATTGAGAGGGGATATGTGTCACAGGCAGGCTGTGATTGGTTAGGGGGTATGGTGGCTGAAGAAACTACCCAATACAGGCATGCTGTGTGTCTGTGCAGTGTTCTTTACCTCTGAGTGGCCAGCCAAAGGATGAAAACTGAGCACGCTAAAAGAGATCAGCTTCTCTGCTTGGTGTGGTCAGTTTAGAACAAGGAAGAACAGTGATTTGCAGGATCAAAGGTTAAAGCAAACCTGGTTAGAGATGAAGTGAATGTTTGAATATGTGCATGTGCTGATTGAACCTTGCTGAAACCTGCAACAAAATCATCAACAAAGGTAGATTTTCCTGGATGACTGTTATTGCTTTCTCCTGACACAAGGAAAGTGCTTTCCTTACCAATGCCATAGCCACAGACAATCACCTGATGTGAGCAAGCTTGATTGTATAATTAACTTCTACTGGACGTTATGTACAGTGGCCAGAGTGTGCATGTGCATACGCATGCATGGATGTCTTTAGTTTTATTTTTGTCAATTTATAGAATTTCAATTTGAAAATATTTTAAATCTGAAATGCTACACTAATCACACACAGCTTATCCCGAGTTTTGTATAACAAGAAGGAAAATAAAAATATGTTCACTTGATATATCCAGGGACACCAGAAAATCTATAACAATCATCCAGGAAAATCTATCTTTGTTAATGACTTTGTTGCCCAAGAGGGTGCAGCAAAGTTCAATCAGAACATACTGAGCAGGACCTACACATATTCAAACATTTACCCTATCTTTAACCAGGTTTGCATTAGCTGCTGTCTGTTTTTATTCGCTAGGGTTTTAAACAGTTTAAGCGTTTGTTACCTCTCATATTCTTGATATGTGCCTGCGGTACCATGTACTTGTATGAACAAGTATCCTGTTCCTGCCAGTCCCTCTGCTTTCCTATTAAAAACTGACCACACTAAGCTGGAGAGCACAACGTGGTCAGTTCTCTAGCTATGCTGTGAACTCAGTGTGCTCTCCTCCAATGATCAGACTTGTCCTAACATGTACCCTGCTGCACAGTTATTCACTGGGAAGCTCAGTGTGCTGCTGCTTCTCCTCCCCCCAGCACTTATGCAGCTGAGACCAGAGGGAATGTGATCACTTATAAAAAAGGGAAAAAATGTATTTATAATGTTTTTTATATCTATGCAAACATGTTTTACTTTTTATTTCTATTTTAAACTTAATGGGTTGTTTTATAAGGTCATCGTTTACAATCACTTTAAGGACAGATTTTGCGGACTACATTAGTTGAATCACTTTCACATTGATGTATTTCTCCCTTCACAGCGCATCTGTGCTCCCCAGATCAATCACTGCTAAAAGTTGTTGTTCCAAAAACATGTGTAGAAGTCTGTTGTAAAAAAATAAAATAAAAAAACAGACCAATCCAACCAATTTCCTATAAGATATCAAATCTTCACTTTTTGAATTCAGGTCCACTCTAAGGCCTTTTGGGTATGTTGGCCTGCATTTTGCCATTCAAGTCAAGTCATCGTGGGGTCTGTTAAAACTGAAACACATCTGAAGCATATGCCAGCGCATATCAATATATACATGCTGCTTGTGTGACTTAAACTGTTTACAAGATAATTAGCTCCTTTGAATGTGGCTAAATGAGAGTTTACACACCCTATTGTATGTTTAAGGGTTGTCGATAGTTGAAAGGGACACACAAAAAGTGGTTGTAAAGGCAGAAGGTTTTTTTTTTTTTATCTTAATGCATTCTACGCATTAAGATAAAAGGCCTTCTGTGTGCATCAGCCCCCCCTAATACTTACCTGAGCCCCATCTCTATCCAGCGATGTCCATGAGTGCCTCGGCCGTCCAGGACTCTTCCTCCTGTAAAATAATGTTTCTTTTACATGATCTTAGTATCCTGCTATTTATGTGCCATGTCATCTTTATGTACAGTATATTCAAGTAAACATCATTTATACAAGATTATAGGTCAACAATCTTAGAAACTAGATTGTCCTGCATATGGCTATAAATTATACAAAATCTGCCCATACATTTCAGAGTGTATTCAGCCGTGTAGACATAAGCTGACTGCTCTCAGGAAAAACACTATGTAGCAGGCCTGGCGTTCATCGTAATAGCCACAGGGTGATGTGGGGGGACAACCAGACAACTCTGATGCAGATTATCTTGGAGGAAAACGTTACTGTATATATTGGACAAGGTTTTGTGACAAATCTGATCATTATTTCATCCATTAAAGTCATATTAAGCCCAAAACCAAAAATGTTATTATTTCAGCTTACCAATCCTTAGATGTAGTGGCGGCATTTGTTTTAATTTTTTTTTCCCCACGGTTTTCACCTGGTGATCTGGCCACTAACACTCCTCCCGTATTAGAGTGCCCCAAGTCTGGATGAAGGAGAACAGAAGACACCTTTGGACAGCAGCCTTGGTAATCTTTGGGGGAGGGGACTGTTAGATGTACTAGAATGTCCAAGGACCGTGGCAATTGAATGCGCTACCCACGAACATCCGTATGGAAGAAAACCATCCGGCCTTCAGGAAAAAATGAAAGACCCACCTCTTCTGAAGGATCTCAACGACACTGGATGCAAAGCGCCTTGAGGCGATTTAGTTCGTATTTGCAGTGCTATACAAGTTACTCACTCACTCACTCACTCACTCACGCAGATGTACTAGAAGACTCAGATACATTACCAATTTTAAAGTGGTTGTAAACCCTGGTTAAAAAAAAAAACTGCAAGACAAAGGCATAATGAGCTAGTATGCATAGCATACTAGCTCATTATGAATTACTTACACCTTAGATCGAAGCCCCCGCAGCCATCCTCGTTTCCCCCTCCGGGCCGGCAACATTTATCCCAGGGCTTACTTCCGGGTTTCGCCACTCCGGTCCTGTGATTGGCCGGAGCCGCGATGACGTCACTCCCGCACATGCGCGCGGGAGCCGCCGGTAACGGCACTCTGACTGAAGCAACGGTACATAGGTGCCATTGCTGCAGTTTGCTCTAGTGCACATGTGCCGATGACATTGGCACATGCAGGGGACCGTGCAGGTTTAGGAGGTATCCTGGGTAGATACAGGTAAGCCTTAATATAGGCTTACCTGTAGCATAAAGTTGTTGTAAAGGGTTTACAACCACTTTAATACTTTTTAAGCAGTTACAGTAAGAGTTTTTTTTTTTCCTTTTGGGATAAAGGTTTTAGATATATAAATGAAAGCAGGTCATTATAAGCACCTTAGTCATTGTTAAATGGTTTGTCCCAACCCCATAACCGCTACATCTGGAAGAAAGCTTGGTCTTTTAAAAAACAGCAGAAAATAAAAGAAAGTGAGCCGAAAACGGAAAACGAATGCAATCACATCAAAGAATGGGTAAGCTGCAATATCGCTTTATGTGTCATTAATAGCTCCTATACACAGGGCCAGATTTCCACCATTGTTGGCACACCACCTTTAGTGGTCATAAGAACATCCTTCTGCTGGGGTCACCTATTTACATTTAACATTTTCTTATATTACTGATCACAATGTGTAGATAAGAGATGACTGTAATTGATGGAATAAAATTATGTGACTGATAACAATACCAGGAAAGGCCTCTTTTTCACTGTCTATAGGCATAGGCCCTGCTGTCTATAGGCACCCTGCCCATACATATGAGACTGATTCCTAATATGGCTGAATAAGCTAAACTGGGCCAGTGCAATCTCATTACCATTGGTACCTTAATTAATAATTATACCGTAAACTGGCTATTATTGACAATGTTAAGACATACCAGATATCACAACACAAGAGAAACAGTTATTCGGTTAAAAAGGAAGAAAGAACTTCATAATGACACAGGGTATACACACTGTCAATTGCAGGCATATGCCTTCCACATTTACCCCAAATACAAATAAAATGTGTTCACACTTTATTCATTAATACGCATTCAACAAAAAAACTTTAAAGCGACAAGCTCTTCAGTGGAGGCTCTTAGTCAAACATCTGTTACTCATTTGTTATCCAGTCTATTATGTGTGTCTCTTCTTCCTGCGGGGAGAGGTGAAAAAGAACTCAGTAATACATGGGCCAAAGACTTATCTCTAACAGATGGACAAGAGCCAAACAGTGCATATGATAGCAAGGAATACAGTGCATGCACAGGTGAAGCATCCAGGTATGCAAATCACAATCGTCTTAAGGAGACCCTATTATCAACTTACAAAAATTGCAGGTAAAATAAAAATCAAGTATTTTAAATGCTTACTTGCAGTATTTTCCTTTCCATAGATCTTTTTTATCCACTTGAAACGTGCCTTGGAATATGTTTGATAATTTGGCTACCCTAGGAAAGTCAATTTCCTAGTACAACCCAACTCAATTGCCTAATACAACCCCTTACCTTCTTGCACTTTGTAGTACTCTACTCTCCTGGTTACCCTTTTTGCTGGGCCAGCATCGCCACCCCACATCTCACCTGCTTTAAAACCTTGTATTTAACTACCAGGGAGGAAGCAAAGGGAAATACTGTAAAGTGTCATTTAAGAGTCTGTTAGGGCAGCTGACATCACATCCAAGATGGTGGCACCCAACAGCAGACTCAGGGCTTTTGGATCTCTACACAAGGGAGGCTTTTGTGGGTAAATAAAATGCATTTTGGTTGAAATAAGTGGTCTGATGACAAGGTATCTTTAAAGACAGAAAATAAAAATTTCTAATAAACTAATCAGGGTTATCATTCAAATTGAAAATGTATTTTTATGGGTTTTTTTCGTTTTTTTTTTAACTTGACAAGAGCGGTATCAATTCTCAAAGTATAGCTACCCATGGTAACCAAATAACAGATACTAGAGTCAAATGAAGACCATAAATACTGCAGATACTTGGTTGTATTGTTATATTCGATTTACTTTCTAAATAAGTTTATATCTTAATTGTATGAGATTTATTAGGTACTCTACCGCCATAGAGTGTTAAAAAATGGCCCATGCCAAATTCATAAATCTCTACCGACCATTTGGTAACTTTATTGACACGTGCGGCAGATTCGGGTAGTTCTAAATAGCGTCACTTTTACAAATATAATTACTTCCAGTTTGTAGATAACAAAACTTGAGGTAATTAAGACCGACTCTAAATTGGCATACAGAGACAGGTAGCGTGCCTGTTCCTATCTGCAGTGTAGAAGAGTGGCATATTTAACCATTGCCACTCCCCCCGTCACTGGTTGTTAAAGGGGTTGTAAACCTTCGTGTTTTTTCATCTTAATGCATCCTATGCATTAAAGTGAAAAAACACCTCGCTGTCCCCGGCCCCTCAGCCCCCCCGTTTTACTTACCTGAGCCCGTTCACCTGGTCTGCGCATCCCCCGGCGTCCTCTTCTCCATGGAGTCTCGGCGTTGATTGGATAGATTGATAGCAGCGCAGCCATTGGCTCCCGCTGCTGTCAATCAAATCCAATGGTGTGGCCTCTGGGGGGCAGGACCGAGACATACACTCTGTGTCTATGGACACAGGGGGTTAGCTTTTGCGGGGAGGAGCTGAGAGAGCCACCGTGAGACCCCAGAAGAGGACGATCGGGGCCACTCTGTGAAAAACAAACTGCACAGTGGAGGTAAGTATGACATGTTTGTTATTTTTAAAAGATAAAAATTAACCTTTACAACCCCTTTAACCACTTCCCACCCGGGCCAATTCTGACACTTCGCTCCTACATGTAAAAATCCTCATTTTTTTGCTAAAAAATTACATAGAACCCCCAAACACTATATATATATATATATATATATATATATATATATATATATATATATATATATTTTTAGCAAAGACCCTAGAGAATACAATGGCGGTCATTGCAACTTTTTATCTCGCACAGTATTTGCGCAGCAATTTTTCAAACGCATTTTTTTGGGAAAAGAAAACAGTTTCATGCTTTAAAAAAAAAAAAAACAGTAAAGTTAGCCCAATTTTTTTGCATAATGTGAAAGATGAAGTTACGCCGAGAAATAGGATACCTAACATGTTATGCTTCAAAATTGCACACGCTCGTGGAATGGCGCCAAACTTCGGTACTTAAAAATCCCCATAGGCGATGCTTTAAAAAATGTTACTGGTTACATTTTTTTGAGTTACAGAGAAGGTCTATGGCTAGAATTATTGCTCTCGCTCTAACGTTCGCGGCGACACCTCACATGTGTGGTTTGAACACCGTTTTCATATGTGGGCAGGACTTATGCATGCGTTCGTTCTGCGTGTGACCACACGGGGACAGGGGCACTTTAATTTTTTTTTTTTTATTATTGTTAATTTTACTTCAATTTTTTAATTTGACACTTTAAAAAAAAAAAATTTGATCACTTTTATTCCTATTACAAGGGATGTAAACATCCCTTGTAATAGGAATATGACATGTTTGGTCCTCTTTACAGTGAGATATGGGACCCCACATCTCACCTCTAGGCTGGGAAGCCTAAAATAATAAAAAAAAAAAAAAAACGATCACCGCTTCCTAGCCGAGGCGGCGCCGTTTTTTTAAATGCAGAGGCCGGGCATGACGTCATAACATTGCGCCCGGCCTCCGACGATCATAGAGACTCCGGCGACCATCTGGTCCGCCGGAAATCTCTATGATCAGCATCCAGGGCCGGTGGATCCCTTCACCGACTCACCGATCACACAGGTGAGTCGGTAGAAGCACCGGAGGGTGGAGGGAGGGGGGGATGCTGATATCTGAATGATGCCTGTAGCTGCAGGCATCATTCAGATATAGCCCCACAAAGCCAAGGATGTCGTTTGACGGCCTGCGGATGTGAAGTGGTTTACAGCCAATAGCCTTCTAACAATCAAGGATGCTGCAGTGGGAAGCACTTAATGGAAAGCTGAGATATTAGTTTCCCATCAAGTCCCCTCAGGGGTCAAGTCCTGGGAAAAATAGTGTGGGAACTCCATGCACACACACACACACAATGTCCTCAGGCCGCCTGTGTTGATTGTGCAAAGTGGGGCCCAGACCCGGGCTGCTCATTTCTTCCTCAGTGCCCATCAAATGCAGCCTGATCAGTGCCCATCAAATGCAGCCTGATCAGTGCCCATCAAATGCAGCCTTACCAGTGCCCATCAAATGCAGCTTTACCAGTGCCCATCAATGCGGCCTTACCAGTGGCCAGCAATGCGGCCTTACCAGTGCCCAGCAATGCGGCCTTACCAGTGCCCAGCAATGCAGCCTGATCAGTGCCCTGAAATGCAGCCTTACCAGTGTCCAGCAATGCAGCCTCCCCAGTGCCCAGCAATGCAGCCTCACCAGTGTCCAGCAATGTAGCCTGATCAGTGCCCAGCAATGCACCTGATCAGTTCCCCCAGCAATGCAGCCTGATCAATGTCCATCAATGCAGCCTGATCAGTGTCCCCATAAATGCAGGCTGATCAGTGTCCCCAGCAATGCAGCCTGACCAGTGTCCCCATCAATGCAGCTTGATCAGTGTCCCCACCAGTGCAGCCTGATCAGTGTCCCCAGCAATGCAGCCTGATCAGTGCCCCGAGCAATGCAGCCTGATCAGTGTCCCTATCAGTGCAGCCTGATCAGTGCCTCCAGCAATGCAGCCTGATCAGTGTCCCATCAATGCAGCTTGATCAGTGTCCCCATCAGTGCAGCCTGATCAGTGTCCCCGACAATGCAGCCTGATCAGTGCCCCCAGCAATGCAGCCTGATCAGTGTACCCATCAGTGCAGCCTGATTAGTGTCCCCATCAGTGCAGCCTATTCAGTGCCTCCAGCCTTGCAGCCTGATCAGTGTCCCCATCAATGCAGCCTGATCATTGTCACCATCAATGCAGCCTGATCAGTGTCCCCAGCAATGCAGCCTGATCAGTGTCCCCATCAGTGCAGCCTGATCAATGTCTCAAACAATGCAGCCTGATCAGTGTCCCCATCAGTGCAGCCTGATCAATGTCTCAAACAATGCAGCCTGATCGGTGTCTACAGCAATGCAGCCTTACCAGTGCCAACGGGAGTCAGTTCGCCCCGGGTGCCACACATTGGGGTGGAGGGGTGTCATCCCAGTGCGCCCGTCCTCCCCTACCTCAGTCCTCCTCCTCCAGTGGCCTCTGTAACAAGGTCCTGCCTCCTATAATACACACTGTTGACACCGGCATTGTTCCGCCTATTACTGAACTCTAGGAGATGGGACCTTGTTACAGGGGCCGCTGGAGGAGGAGGAGGAAGACAGAAGGAGGGGAGGATGGGCACGCTGGGATGACATCGCGCCCTCCCCAATGTGTGGCACCCGGGGCAGACTGACCCCCGTTGGCATGGACACCCTCCCTTCCCGTACATCCACACTGCCTGCCACAGCTCGCAGTCCTGCAGAACGCGTCTGCTAACGGCAGTGAGCAGACTCTTTAGCCAATACCAGGCTCTGCCCACTGCCTGCTGTCAATCATAAAGGGATCAGGCTCGGCCCCCAAGTACAAATCTCTCTGCTGCTGCACTGTCTGTGTGGCAGCTTCAGTGGTGGGGAGGAATTGAAACTGTACCGAGGTTGGAGTCTCCTTATGGACACTCCACTCTCAGTGTGCCTCCACACTCAGGCATAGGTGTGCGCAGCCTATTACATCAGGTTGAGCACCCCATAGCTCCAACACGCATGCCTTTCTCTGCAGCTTCAGCTGCACAGGACAGTGAATGAATAGGAAGTGCTCTGTCCTGAGCAACTTCCTGTTTATTCACAAACTTAAGCATAGTCAACACAGTTTATTATGCTTCAGTTATGAACACAGTCAGTGAGTGTGTTCACTGTGTTCATTTAGAAAAGGAAGGGGCTGGTAAATGACATTTACCAACCCCTTCCTCCACTCCCCATTCTGAAACATCCCCCACAGGAGCTGGGGGGAGAGAAGAGGAGGGAAGCCAATAGCGGTAATCAGCGCCACACTTATTGATTAGGGTGTGAACAGGCACACCTGGCACAGCTCCTGCTCATGCCTATGATAACAGGTAGTATATATGGGTATGGCGCCCACACCAACATCTGTTGTGTAGAGGCACATTGGAATTCTAAAGAATGTCTAATGCCTCGTACACACGACCGGTTTTCCCAGCAGGAAAACTGCCATGAGAGCGTTTTGCCAGGAAAACTGGCCGTGTGTATGCCCCATCGCAGTTTTCCTGACAGGAAAAGTGCCGCGAATCGCGGTGGGAAAAAGAGAGCTGGTTCTCTATTTTCCCGCCGGGATTCCCGGCGGTCTTTTTCCCGTCGTGAAAACCGGCCGTGTGTATGCTTTTCCAAGGGCAAAAGAAGTGCATGCTCAGAATCAAGTATGAGACGGGAGCGCTCGTTCTGGTAAAACTAGTGTTCGTAATGGAGATATCACATTCGTCACGCTGTAACGTACTGAAAAGCACGAGGCTGAAAAGCAAGACCCGTCTCTCACCAAACTTTTACTAACACAAGATCAGCAAAAGCAGCCCAAAGGGTGGCGCCTTTGAAATGGAACTTCCCCTTTACAGTGCCGTCGTACGTGTTGTACGTCATCGCGGTTTGGACCGGCGGGATTTTGTATGACAGTCTGTACACAAGACAAGCTTGGCAGGAAACCCGTCAAGCTGGGCAGGAATCCCGTCTGGAAAACTGACGTTTTTTTTCCTGCCAGGAAAACCGGTCGTGTGTACAGGGCTTTAGACACTCTTTATGAATTCCAGGGAATGAGTTATATCAAAGTATTTTTTTTTTCATAGCAGTGGTTTTGGCTTTATATGTTGGGTGCGACCAGTTTGGCTTCAAACACAAAATAAGCAATCCCAAATATTTCAACCCAAAAATATCCTTGCATGCATTGCCAAAATGTATATATGTTTTACAATTTTGAATAGATTAGGGCCTAGGTTCAAATCCCTGTCACCTACTATTACTGCTAATAGCTCTGGCACCACGAGTTACTGAATTAACCTGATCCAATAACACCTTTCCCATACAGATTAACATAAAATAGTTGTTTCTTGTGTCCATTCAAGTTCTTGGATATATCTTAAGCTCTGATGAGGGTTTTAGGCCCCCAAAATGGGTTGGCTGTTTTTTAGCTGTGAACCATTAAAGTGATTCGGACTCCTTGACTATTTGGTCTGGCTTTCCTTCAGTTTGATGCTTGCTTTGGATGATTTTTCTGGTTACCCAATGTAGGGTAGTCCCATTGTGTTGTGAGCTGCCTAATCATGCTTTAATGATTATTCTCTTTTGCACTGCCCTATATGGATAAGGACTTAATTTCCAGTTCCTACTGGACTTTTTTGCTTTTTGGATCTGTCAGGCTTTGCAATATAATGCTGCAAAGTATGCACCCAAAACTTCTGTGTCTTGTAGTGACATAGGGACCAGTGGATGAAACCACAGCTGTTGGCAGGAGACCAAGCATTTGACACACATGGAAGAGCGAGAGACTGGAGTCATCACCCATCGAGCAGGTAAATATTGCTTGTGTTCTTTTACTGGATTTCCCTGTCTTCATTTTTCAATCAACAGGGTCCTTTTATTGTGATACAAAAGTGGCCAATACGATGGCTTGGAAAGTTCAACCTATAAAGTCAAAAGACTATATTTGCAGACTTCAGCTGTGTATATTTGGATTGATTTACTAAACCTGGAGAGCACAAAATCTGGTGCAGCTCTGCTAGGAAACCAATCAGCTTCCAAGTTTTTTTGTCAAAGCTTAATTGAACAAGTTGAAGTTAGAAGCTGATTGGCTACCATACACAACTGCCCCAGATGTTGCACTCTCCAGTTAATTTTGTTTTAGTAAATCAACCTCATTGTATATCTGAATCTACCAGTTGTTTCATGCGCATTTAATTTTATGCTTTGATATTTATTTGATTTAAATGTACCGTTATCCATTAAAAGAGTAGTAATGGGGAATGTACAGCAGTGAAGTCTTCCCACTTTGAATCATTACCAGCCAGCTGAATGGAGCCCAGTCCCGGCTTTCATATTGATTTAAGTTTTTCAGTTTCTGGGGTAAGAGCACTGCAACCAGAGAAAATCAATACAGTTTACTCCAATCAGGTGTGAATTCCAACCAGCTGATCGGCAGGGGTCTGAGTGTTGGAGATTTCACAATTCTAGGTGTAAAAGGGCTTAAAGACAGAGATAGGAGTCAGAAGCCCCGACAGCCACACACTCATGCAAGAGAACAATCTTTGCATCAACATGCATACTTGTACAGGCCAAGCATACATGTTAATGCAGCAGACAGACATGCTAGCTATATCACTGGGGATCGTTTTAGTGAGGTTGAAGGTTTCTTAATAGAACCTTTAAATATGAAGAAGACTTCACTTAAGGATCTCCTGAGTGTAAATGATGTTTGTTGTTAGATCATGCTTCAAGTGTGAGAATAAAAACTAATTTAAAAAGAAAGACATGCACCACACAGATTCATCATGGCCGGTCCTGCTAGAGAAACCCTGATTATGATTGATACTGATAAAATTAATTGCTTAACTTTAGCTAAGCACTAGACTTGTTTCTGTAGCCTAAGAGCTACTCATACATACTGAATGCTGTGCTTTTATTAAGGTAGGCAATAGATTTGCACTGCAAGGGGTTCATTTAATAAAGATATGCAAGCCGATCTTTATTCACTGCAACTATCTAATTAGTTAAAGAGAAATTGCTTTAGGGAAACTGTAGTGGCTTAAGGCCAGGGCTATTTATTTATTTTTTTTATTACATCTTTATTTTATATAAAATCTTTATTTTACAAATGAATAGTCAACACAATGGGGGAGATTTACCAAAGCTGGAGCACTCAGAATCTGGTGCAACAGTCCACGGTAGCCAATCAGCTTCTAACTTAAGCTTTGACAATAAAACCTGGAAGCTGATTGGTTTCTATGCAGAGCTGCACCAGGTTTTGCACTTTCCAGTTTTAGTAAATCCCCAACCCCAATGTGCACCAATGACACTGGTGTGACAGAGATTGTGGGTTTTCTAAAGATAGAGCATGGCAGTTGCTGCTTGTTTGCTGACCTTCTCTGCCTAAAGCCGGCCAAACACTGCGCGCATTTCAGTCAGTATCTGAGGAATCAGACAAAATTATCTCAGTGGTTGGCTCCGCTGCCCTCTTGCGTTGGACAAATATATTTTTTTCAATTGGAATTTGTTGAAGGAGTTTTTCGAAACATTTTCGGCCTAAAATTGGATGCATCCAATCAGATGCATCCGCTGCTTGGGTATTTTGACAAGCAGTGAGGCCAGATATCAAACTACAATAGCTGCAGTGGGAGATTCATCTATCCATGCTGTATAGCATGAATTGAGAAAATGGTCAGTCTACAGGATGAATGGAAAAGATCTATCAGGGTATGGCCTTATAAACTGAATATAGAGCCATACAAAGCAGGGAGAAAGGAGAAAGGGAGTAGGGTGAGTCACCCTTCTGATTCAGTAGGCTGTGTGTTTTGCTCTGTAACAGTTTTATTTTAAGCAAAGCAGTTAAGAATAGACTGATCACTGCCCACACAAAAACAGGATATATATTCTATATACTTAAAGTGATTGTAAAGTCTTGTTTTTTTTCCTATAAAAATGACTAACATGTTATACTTACCTGCTCTGTTGCAGGGGATTTGCACAGAGCAGCCCAGATCCTCCTCTTCTCGAGTCCCTCTTCTGTGATCCTGGCTCCTCCCTCCTGTTGAGTGCCCTCACAGCAAACAGCTCCCTGTGTCCATTCAGACACGGAGCCCCTACCCAGCCCTGCCCCCTCTCTCCCCTATTGGCTAACTGACTTTGATTGACAGCAGCGGGAGCCAATGGCACCGCTGCTGTGTCTCAGACAATCAGGAAGGAGAATCTTGGATGTCTGAGACACTCATGGACATCGCTGGACAGAGAGGGACCTCAGGTCGCTGGACAGAGAGGGACCTCAGGTCGCTGGACAGAGAGGGACCTCAGGTAAGTGTTAGGCAGCTGCTGCACACAGAAGGCTTTTTATCTTAATGCATAGAATGCATTAGGATAAAAAAAACATTCTGACTTTACAACCACTTTAAGAAAAACAGTGCGTATACTAAATAAGGGAATACTGAATGGCCTATAAGGTAAATATATTATTTGTCATATTTATAAGAGGTATTTATATCGCACCAACAATTTATGCAGTGATTTACATACTGTACACTCACATCAGTCCCTTCCCTTTAAAGTGGATGTAAATCCAATTCATGATATTTAAGCTGGGCACATATATCTGCAGTATTTTGTTATCTCTCTTCAAAGAGCTAAGTCCTATAGCTCTCTCCTGACCCGTTCCTCTGTTATCAGCCTGATAACTCCTGAAAGCAGCCTGAAATTTCTGTCGGGTAGGTTGCTATAAACAGACTAGCAGGGAGCTGGCCCTGTTACAAAACACCTCTGAGAGTCTCTGCCTATGATGAGAGGGGGTGTGCGCCTTTCCTCCAATCAGCAATTTTAGCTATCTTGGCTTTATGGCTAAACATCACACTCTGTGTTAACCACAAGAAGAGAAAATTTCCTAACATGATCTGAACTTTCTAAACAGTATATAAATGTGAAGACAGCAGATATACATGTAAAACCTATGTAGGGAGATTTGGTTCATCCCTGTGTATCATATGAGGTTGTTCACTTCACTGGGTGTATGGAGGGCTTACATCCACTTTAAGGAGCTTGCAGTCAAAGGTCCTTATCTCACATGGACACATAAAATACTAAGTCCAATTTGAACTGGAGCCATATATCCTATCAGCATGTAGGAGTGCGGTAATAAACCAGAGTACCCCCAAGCAGGTACAGCAAGAATGTGCAAACTCCATGCAGTTAGTGTCCTGACTGGGATACAACTGGGAACTCCAGTGTTGCAGAAGTGCTAACCACTAAGCCACTGTGCCGCCCTCATATAAAATGTAGCTTTCAATAAAAAAAGTCAACACTATTATCACATATGCTGTATTTTTAAGAATCTATAGTGTACAAAAAATATTTTGATGTTATCTCAAAATCTCAGAGATCACCTAAGATGCACATCCTTTAAACATTCACTGCAATTCAACCCAGAGTTCTTTGATTCTTCTATAGACTGTTGCTACCATACAAATGACAGAATGACAGGGTTATATCTATGGCCTATTGTAGTGTTTCATTTCTCTTTCACTAATACACTAAATGGTGTCATTGCTTCTTTTCCCTGTTTGTGTATCTTCAGATGGTTTGTACCTAGAGGTTTTTTTTTCTTTTTTTTTTCTTTTTAACCCCTTTATACAATTTAAAGTACGTCGTCCTCCACAGCATTCACAACAAATGATTTACAGAACTACAGAAGACATGCATAAATCATTACTAACATAAAATGTATCTTTTCAACTGTGAGGCCTCGTACACACGACCGATTTTCTCGTCGTAAAAAACACGTCGTTTTTTTCGACGAGATTCTTGTTAAGCTTGTCGATTTTCTCGTCAAGCTTTCTATGCGTACACACTGTCATTTTCCAATTTCCTCGTGGTTCTCTGCGCTCACGTCCAGCACGTACGACGGCACTATAAAGGGGAAGATCTTTTTTCTTGGCGCCACCCCTTGGGCTGCTTTTGCTGATCTCGTGTTACCGCGTGTGAAGTAAAAGTTTGGGAAGAGACGATTCGCGCTTTTCAGTCTTCGTACTTTTCAGATCGTTTTCTGCGGTTCAGTTTGTGCTTGTGGGTTCGTATCTTGACTTTCAGGGCGTCTAGGCAGGTCGTATCTGTTTTACAGTGCGTTATTGCCTGTTCGTTTCTGAATTTCAGTTCGTTATTCATAGGCCTTGCTGTTCTAAAGTGCGTTCTGTTCTGTACGTTCTGATTAGACGATCGTTTCCTAGCCATGTCGCCTGGACGTTCTCGTCGTCGAGTTCGTGCTGTGCGTGCGCTTGGTGTTGGTCTGCTTGTTTTGGACCAAGACCAGTCCATGAATGGTGTGAGGAGGAGTTCATGGACCAAGAATTGGTTGCTCCAGCGGGACCAATTCTGCCACATGCCTCTGCTGCGGGAGATCGTCGAGAATAATCCTGAGGACTACAGGAATTTTCTGAGGATGTCTGACCCCGTTTTTCAGGAACTGTTGGCTTTGGTGTCCCCCTATATTACCAGGAAGGACACCGTTATGCGATAAGCCATCAGTGCTGAGCAGAGGCTCATCGCCACGTTGCGTTACCTGGCGACAGGGAGAAGTCTTCAGGACTTGAAGTTCACCACAGGCATCTCCCCCCAGGCTCTGGGCCTCATAATCCCAGACACCTGTTCTGCTATTATACAAGTCCTGCAGGAGGACTATATTAGGGTAAGTTTTCTCCCTTAACATCACATTTTATGTATTACATGTATGCTAATGTATTGTATTTCTTTCATCCTTCCCTAATTACCATGATTGTAATATGCTGAGAATGTCCCCTTTGTCCCCATGCATGTTGGAAGCTTTAGATTGCCCCTTTTTTATCCTCCCTAAATATTTCCCCTCACTAACTTTTCCAGCAGGGGCGCCTGTTGCTCCAAATGTTGGGGGTTCCAACCCCAATTTCGGAAATAAACTTCCTCCTTTTTTGCTCTGTTGCCTAATAAACGCCCCCAGTTGTCCCCTCCAATGCAGCCATTTAGTCCCCTCTAATGCAGCCAGTTTCCCCCCAGCCCTGCACTTACCTTCTTGTGGTCAGCGCCATCCTTCTTCTGTCCTTGATGTCTTCTCCTTCCCTTCATGTTGCATCAGCCAATCATGTTACCATTAAACAGACTTGGTGAACATGATTGCCAGAGCAGCCTGTCAGTGTTTACACAAGGAATGCGCCCTCCTTGCGTCCCCGATTTTTCTTTGAGGAAGCCAATTACATCCCTCAGGTTGTAATTTGCAAGACTTTTTTAATACCTGTTTCTGCTCTGCAATTTTAACCCCCTAAATGACGCAATTATTCATATGTCGGTCGCTTTACAAGAGGCCATCCACCTGAATAGTGTGCGGCATAGACAATACATAGGTTCATGCAACGCATGAACCTATGTATTGTTCTGAGTGATGGGCACAGGAGAGAGGGGACAGTGCTCCAGCGCCCACTCTGGACGCACCGCCACTGCAATGCTATCCTGTGGCCAAACACATCTCCCCCCCCCCCAAAATAATTTAGTAATGGCCCATCAGAGGTGGTGATGAATATGATAAATGAGCCTTCCATTATACTTTTTTTACACACCTTAATAAACGTATAATTAGATTGATGTTGGTCTCTAATTTTTTGGTTTAGAATTTGCTTGTAATGTATGCCTTTGTTTTTCTAATATTATTTCATCTTGTTTCACTCCACAGCTTCCTTCCACGCCACAGGAATGGCAGACTGTGGCATCGGAGTTTGCCACGCGGTGGGACTTCCCCAACTGCGGTGGTGCCATAGACGGGAAGCACGTCCGCATCGTGCCGCCGCCCCGTTCTGGGTCCTACTACTACAACTACAAGGGGTTTCATAGCATTGTGCTGATGGCGGTGGTGTCAGCATGGTATGAATTCCTCTATGTTGATGTAGGGAAGAATGGCCGGATGTCCGATGGGGGATCCTTCATCCAGACGGAGTTCGCCCTCCGTCTCCAGAGTGACGACCTTGCATTGCCACCGGATGCAGGGAATATTGAAGGACTCCCCTTTGTTTTCTTGGCTGATGAAGCCTTCGGACTCGGACGGCATCTTATGAGGCCATTTCCACAGAGGACCCTGACCCCAGAGAAGAGTGTGTTCAATTACCGGCTGGCCAGGGCCCGAAGAGTCGTTGAAAATGCCTTCGGCATAATGGCCAGCCGGTTCCGCCTTTTTATGACTTCCATCCACTTGGCGGACTACAAAATAAACTATGTAGTGTTATGCTGCTGTGTGCTACACAACTTTCTGAGCCAAAAATCTAATTCGTATATGGCCTCAGTTTTGCCAGAGGCTGGACTTTCCCCTGCAAATCCCCTTCCGGGCCTGGAATCTGCCCGTCTTGGCTTGCCCCCCCAAAATGCCCGTGTGGTTCGGGACAAATACATGGAGTATTTCACGGGTAGGGGGGCAATTCCTATGCCAGCCTATGTCTAAGTATCCCAATAAAAATCTTGTTTAAACCTTTAATTATTTGTTCTTTCCTGTCTCCTAGTTTGTCTTTGTGCATTTGTAGTGGCAAGTGTATTTTACTTTAGTAAATAACAACCAATTTCACTATGTTACCTTACAAAAGAACCAAATAAGCTTAGAGAGTATTATAAAAAGAAGCTACACGTTGTTTGTGGTCAAATATTTTACTCTCTGCACTTTTTTTTTTTTTTTTACTTTGGGGTTTGGCCTGGCCACAACCCGGCAAATTTTGGCTTATGAAAATACAAAAATACCACTTGCATTTCTAAAATGACAACATTGGATACCTCTGAGCAATCTGAGACATTCAGTTACACAAACTATGTCTCTATGTGCCCGTCCTAATATGGGGTCCTGCCACCCCTTGCCCAGCCAAAAATTCAATATGCACACATTTTTAATTTTTTGCAAATAGGAAGTTTACAATCCTGATCCCTATTGTCAACATGTGCTATCTGCCATCAGGGGTGATCAATGGACGTGTTTTGGGGGTGCATCCCCTTCCTCAGTTCACCGACTTTTGATACGAGGAAGGGGTTGCACCCACAAAAGACGTACATGGATATCCCCTGATGGCAGATAGCACATGTTCACACACTGTGTGCATATTCAATTTTTGGCTGCTTTGTTACTCAAAAAATTAGTAAAAATATAAAAACAAACATGTAAAAACAAATGTGTTTGGATGGCTTATTGAATTCTCCCCAAAACATCGAGAATGTCTTTAAATGTTTGTTCCATCACATGGATTCTTTGTTTAATTAGGTCCAGTTCCGTGCTACATTCCATCACTTGCTGGATGAGGCGGAGGGCACTGTCAGCAGAGAACGGTGTGCTATCCTTCACAACATTTCCATCCCCTAAAAACCATAAAAAAAAATTAATAAAACTCTGCAGGCCTACCTCGCTTACCTTAAGCTGTGGTGTCAGATACTGACCTGTTGTGGTGACCAGATCCACAACGTCATCCACCTCTCCTTCCTGCACTTCTCCTTCCTCCACCTCAACTTCCTGCACATCTTTCGGTTGTGGATCTTTGGGAGTTTGGGGTTGCTTGGAAGTTGTGGGGTGCATGTGCTCCCTGGAGTGTCCTCCTCCCAGTCTTCTCTCCCCTATGAGAATAAAACCAAAGGTCTATTTATCACACTGTAAAAATCTCATTTTTAAACTTAAAACAGGCTAAATTGTTTGGAAGTGGGGTACAAGTGTGTGTTTGTGCGGAATTTAAAGAAAAATGCATTATTTATGACCCCAAATATGTTTAGTATTCACATTTGGATGTAATTTTTTGGACATGGAGGCACCACAAATAAACTCTGATGCACCTGTGTGGGACACCCAAAAAAGGCGGGTCTGGTGGCCCACACTATAGTGCTCCAAAGTACAGATGTGGAAGCAGCTGCTGAGTGTCCTCTCCTTTACACTGATTAAAGTTTGCATTTCATTCTCCTTACAAACACATCATCTAGACTTAAAAATTAGCCACAATACTTGATCAAAAATGGCAGATGTCTAATTACTTTTGGGGGTCTTAAATAAGCCAAAACCGCGGATAGTGGCCGAACGAAGTGTCGGTAACGTAACGAACGATTACTGTGCCCAACCTAGTTCAAAATATTACATTTTGGAAGGGAGTCCAATATGAAAAAAAAAAAAAAAAAGTCAGTTTCTAAAAAGATTAATAGCAGAAAGGTCGTCATTTTACTTACTTTTAGCGAGCATCCTCTTTATGCTCCTCAACTGGTCTGGCTCCCTCAGTTTGAGGTCTGACCACCTCTTTCTGAGCTGCTCATTTGAGCGTTTCACCCCGAACTTCGCCCTCAGACTCTTCACAACTTTAGTGAGGATTTTGGCCTTCCTTCTATTTGGTTTGCTATACGGCCCATGCTTGGCATCATAATCAGCCTTGACCAAGATGTCCACCATCTCCGCCATCTCCGCCAAAGACATATTCGATGCCTTGAATCTCCTCCTTGATCGTGACGTGTCCTCGGTCTCCGGGCTTGTCTCCTCGCTAGTTGCGGAATTATCAGACACCTGCTGTAACTCCGCCATATCTGTCTGCGCGCCGAAAGAGAAGGGGCGGGGAAAAGATGTTAGTTAGAACGTCATGGGCGGGCGACGTGTGCGGAGCGACGTGTTCGAATTTGGACGCATGCGTGGTGTGTATATAGCAAACACACATGTGACTATAGTACGTTCGGTGTGCGGAGAGAGGAGTTCAAGTGACGGACGTGCGAACGAAGGTATGTGATTTTGTGAGACTTGTAAAAATTGTGGGCCTATACTGTCTTGAGATTGGTGGAGGATATATATGGTGACTAGGATGTGAAGGAGGTTAGACTGTTTGCCTCACATTATTTAAATATAAATTATTTTACTTGCAGATACAATATGAATGTCTTTATTAGCGACAAAGAGTTCCTGGCGGAATTTATTGACCGGGTAAGGGAGCTGCCGGCTCTGTGGGAGACCAAAAACCCCATCCATAAAAAAAAAGGGGTGAGAAAAGCAGCGCTGGAGAAGCTGCTCCCATTTGTGCATACCAAGGTGCCCACAGCCACAGCAAAACAAGTGGACACTAAAATTGGGAGCTTGAGAGGTACCTACAGGACTGAACGCTCTAAGGTGCTGGCTTCTCAGAGGTCAGGAGCAGCAGCAGATGATGTTTATGTCCCGGTTTTGTGGTACTACAGCAGGATGTCCTTCCTGGATGACCACATTGAGCCAAGGCCATCACTCTCCACTCTTCCCCCCAGCCAACCTGAGCCTTCTCTGGAGCAAGAGGAGGCAGCCATCCTGGATGATCCTGATTTGTCCATCTGGAGCCAGGTATAGTATTAACTGAAAATGTAGTGGGATAAAATTAATGTTTCCCAAATATGTCAGGATGAGAAACATACATTATTTTGTATTCCACAAGTGAAATCATGATCTGTAGACATTATTCTGCACTTAATTGTGTGGTAAATAGTCAAGCTGATGTAGTGGTAAATTTAAAGCAAGGATTTATGCATTTACATTCTAATTGCTTCCATCAGGATTACAAAGTTTGAGGCAAAGATTAAACCAACATATTAAACTATGTTTCTTTTTCATACACAGGATGAAATCAGCCAGGAGGAGGGTCTGGAAACTGTCAGGCAGGAGGAGGAAGGGCCCAGTGGCAGCCAGGAGGTGGCAGGGCACAGTACCAGCCAGGAGGTGGCAGGGCCCAGTGGCAGCCAGGAGGTGGCAGGGCCCAGTACCAGCCAGGAGGTGGCAGGGCCCAGTGGCAGCCAGGAGGTGGCAGGGCCCAGTGGCAGACAGGAGGTGGCAGGGCAAAGGAGAAGCACCAGATCCCAGGTGCCTCCCATCAGGCTTCACAAAAGAGGCAGGAGGGACAGGACCACCAGTGACGCAGCAATGGCCCTTATTAAAGAGGCCCATGCCACCCTCAAGGAGCCCACATCCCCTGAAGAGGCCATTGCCGGCCTAGTGGAGGCTAAGTTCAAGGTGATGAGCATGGAGCAACGCCTCCTATGCGAACCCCTGCTCATCACCTTGCTCAACAAGGGGGTGATGGAGCAAATTACCCCCAATACCGCCATATGTGAGGTGGCCCAACTGACCCAACCTCAACCTCCACCTCCACCTTCCTCTTCTGCCCCACCCCCTTCTGCTACCCCTCCACCTTCTGCCCCACCCCCTTCTGCTACACCTCCACCTTCTGCCCCACCCCCTTCTGCTACACCTCCACCTTCTGCCCCACCCCCTTCTGCTACACCTCCACCTTCTGCCCCACCCCCTTCTGCTACACCTCCACCTTCTGCCCCACCCCCTTCTGCTACACCTCCACCTTCTTCTTCTGCCCCACCCCCTTCTGCTACACCTCCACCTCCTCCTCCTGACAGGAGTACCCCTCCAGTGGGCCAGCCTCCAGCTAAACGAAGAAGGAAGGCTGCAGGAAAGGCTGCAGGAAAGGCTTCAGGAAAGGCTTCAGGAAAGGCTGCAGGGAAGGTTGCCAGGAAGAAGAGGAAGTGATGGCCTTGCTTCATTGTGGTCGCACTGGTCGGACAGAAGGCAGCCTGTTGTAGTACCACACACTTGGGACATATATCTCACCTGCTGCTGTTCCTGACCTCTGGGAGGCCAGCATCAGATTGTGTTCTGAAATGTGGGCCTTCTCAAGCTCCCAATTTTAGTGTCCACACAGGGTTGGTGTGTGCTCTGGGGTCCCTGGGATGCACAAATGGCAGCAGCTTCTCCAGCGCTGCCTTCTCTTTATTTAATTTATAAACATGAATAAATGTGTTTTTTGTTTAAGTTCATACTTGACTATGTGTATTTTTAAATAAAAAAAAAAAAGCTTTGGAGTAAGCAGATACATTTGACTGACAATAAAAGGCACAGATATCACCCCCCCAAAAGAATAACTAAATCTGATTAGCTCAAAAACATGGTGTGAAATTTTAAAAATATAGATTAGAAAATTAAATGTGAGATCGCTATCAAAACATTGAGAAATTATAATTAACATCATTTTGAAAAATCTAACCATTTAAATTATTCCTAAAAACTTGCACGATATAATACACATAAATCTTATAAAGAGCAGCATGAAAAAGGTTAAAAATAAGGCAGAACTCTGTGTGAATATCAGCAGCAAAAGAAGGTCTCTCGTTTTGATTAATGTAACATTCTAACGAAGAATTCAATGCAGAACATTTAAACGATGAAATATTTATGAGCGTGACGAATGTGCTCTCTCCATTATGAAGGCTTGTTTTACCAGAAGATGCGCTCCCGTCTCATAGTTGCTTGTGAGCATGCGCGCTTTTGGAAGAGTCGTAAAAGCATACACACGAACCATTTTCTCGTCACAAAACAGGCCGACGAGAAACACGACGAGGAAATCTGGAATCCTGACGAGAAAATAGAGAGCAGGTTCTCTATTTTCTCGTCGAGATTCTCGTCAAGTTTCTCGTCGTAAAACCATACACACGAACGTTTTTCTAGACAAAAAAACTCTCGCGGCACTTTTCTTGACTGTTTACGACGAGAAAATCGGTCGTGTGTACGAGGCCTGAGAGTACATTTAGGTGCAACAGTGTGTCATATTCCCAAGTCTTTTTTTTATTTTTTTATCCTTGAAATTTCAGTGTTGTGCATATATATTATGTAGTATTAAAGATTAATATTTACATTCAGATTGATAGGAATATACTCTTTACACAGCACTGATTGCTGCATGTATCCAAGCAAAGCCGAGTGGTTTTATATGCTCCCCTCTGCTCGGGAAGAAAACTCTTACAGGCTCTATACAAGTTAATGACTTGTTCTACACTGTCAGATGTGCATAATGCTTGGGTTCATTCTTAGGAGGTAAAGGAACATGCCGAGAAGTAGGTAACTTACAGATTAACCACTATGGACAAGCATGGGTTTTATGCACCTCCAACGCTGTAGACAAGAGCAAAGGGCTTTAGAAAATCTGCATGTTTTGTCTGATTCCACAGATAACAAGGCCCTATTGAGCGTCAGTCATGTTAGATATGCTTTGATATTTTTTCTTTCTTTTAGATATTAACAGTCACTTTTTTACATATTATTTTGTGTTACCTATTCAGTTCACCAAATATTATGTGGTTTCTTTAGTAACCATCAGCACCTTGCCGCTCAAACCTTGTGCCTGGGTTTACACTAGCGCGATCTCAGAGATCGCATGTGATTCCCACCCGCACCGCAGGTGCTGATCACATGTGAGCAGTTGTATGGCTGAACTCGCATTGTATTCGCACATAAAATAGGACAGGGACTTGTGTTCTTACTTATGCGGTCCGATTCCTGTGCGAGTTCACAGTTCGCACTGCGATCTGTGAACTAAACTGGGGGTGTCATTAACTTTGTTGTTAATGACACCCGCAGCGGTTCGCAGAAGGCAGTGTGAACTGCCTCCGGGAGAGATGCGATGCGGGAACCGGGGATGGAATCGCGCTGGTTCCCGCATCGCCCACATGTGAACCCATTTGTGATGGATGCTTCTTGTGTAAGTTTCATATTTGATTAGGTCACCAGTGTTTTGATGTACTAGATGGCTATAGACCAAAGTCCTTGCCTGGGAAGTGATGTCAGTTATAAAGCATAGGGCAGGACGTCCAGGAGCTGAGCTCTACAACCAGTTTTATTCAAGTTCCTGTCCATGACCTGGGGACAGTTTAACACAACAGCTTAGGTCTACCCAGCTCCAGGAGGTAAGCAAAATATATAATTCAGCAGCCATAAAGAAAAACAAAAATAACTGAGTTCTCTAAATGAAATTGACTATATACATAACACAGAGGTTTAAGTGTTACTAAACCCAGGACCCTGCATTTACTATATCTGGTCTCCCACAAGACACAAAACATGGAAATGCAATTATTATAGTAAATATAAACTGCTAAATACATTTTCTCATCAGCAGTATATATAGCAGTCTTGTGACTTCTATCAGTGTCTGGTAAAGCTTGTAGGAGGAGTTTTCATTCTACTCTGATTGTCCTATGAAGCTGCAGGACCCCTGACCCTCCGTCTGGACAGTGCTGATTGGCCCTGTGCTGATCATATGCACCCTCCCAAGAACAGAAAAAAACTCTCTAGCAATACACACCAAACTGAGCCTGTGCAGAGTTCCCCCAAGGCTCTGTACTATTAGGAGATGGATTGGGGACAGTGGAAGAAGGGGAGGATCAGAGAATACAGGATAAAACATAATTTTTTCACAATGAAGATGATTAACCCCTTAGGTTCCACAGTGAGTATAAAAATCCTTCTTTACTGCATATACAGTATAGACGGATTTTACTATTGTGGGTTTAGTAACACTTTAATTAGGGAAGTAAACTCCTCACTTCTTCAACTAAACATCTGCATGGTCTTTTGGAGTACTGAGGTTATAAGGGTAAACCAGCCACACCAAAGACCCTAGCGTCACAGAGTTGTTATATCCTTCATATGTCTGTGTGGGTTTCCTCCACAATTCAGAGACATTATTTTGTAATCTATCTAAGACGTACATGTCAATCACTTTCCTAACCTCAATACTTAGGGGATAAGGAAAATGAGCACATAATTAAAGTCGATGCACATAGTGGTCATTTAGTATTCTTGTTATCACATGAGGAACAAGCCAATGTCACAGGGTCCCTTCGAGTCATTGTTTTCTTGGGGAAGAGACCCTGCAAGGCCTCAAAACATTGGCCTTCTTTTCACATGGCTACAGAGAAAAAGAAATGCCCTATGATCTTCCAAATCCTCTCGGATGTCTCAGGTATTCTTATGCCGCATACACACGACCGTTTTTAATGACGAGAAAAATGCAATTTTTTAAAATGGTCATTAAAAATGATCGTGTGTGGGCTTCATAGCATTTTTCACGACGTGAAAAATGGGCATGAAAAAATTGGAACATGCTCTAATTTTTCTCGTCGTTTTTCACCTCGTCGTTTTTCTCGTCATGAAAAACAGCCGTGTGTAGGCTTTAACGACGTGAAAAAAAATGCACATGCTCAGAATCAAGTATGAGACGGGATCGCTCGTTCTGGTAAAACTAGCGTTCGTAATGGAGATAGCACATTCGTCACGCTGTAACGGACTGAAAAGCACGAGGCTGAAAAGCGCGAATCGTCTCTCAACAAACTTTACTAACATGAAGGGTGGCACCATCCGAATGGAACTTCCCCTTTATAGTGCCATTGTACGTGTTGTACGTCACTGCACTTTACTCAAGCATTTTTTTCAAAGATAGTGTGTAGGCAAGGCAGGCTTGAGAGGAATCACGTTGAAAAAAAATGCCGTTTTATTCAATGACATTAAAAACGGTCGTGTGTACGTGGCATTACTCCTCCAAATCCTACATTGGCAATCCTAAATTTCAGAATTCAGGCATTCTCATCCTCATATCGAAAGATTGTCACCAGCATACTGCTATACCCTAAATTAACAATCACGAGACATTGGAAATGCGAAATGGCACCTAATCCATCCGAAGCTTTTACTTTGACTCACCAACACTATTTGTATGAATAAACACTTTGTTTATGATTGATCAGACTCTTTTTATACCTTTGAGAAATCTTGGATGCCTTGGGTTACCTTGTATGCCAACTAAACTGGTGATAATTTATGTAATTCAGCTGTAAGCACATTCTGGAATATTATTTTCTTCCTGTTGTCATCAATGTGTGGATGCTAATATATTTTGAACAATTGTTCTGTTCATACTTTTGTTCTCCTACCCTAATTTCTAGTTACTTTTTTCTTTCTGTAACTCTTTTATACTACACTTATTGGCATTTTGGGTGGCAGCGTCTGCTGATATGCTTGTGGTGTTGTCATTGTTTTCCTTTCTTTAAAAACTTAATATAAACTCAGTGACATAAAAAAGAAATGCCCCATCTATTGGGTTTATTACAATTACCCACATTCTGGTTGTATGCTGTATGAAGTGCAATCCCTGCATGGACTATGCCATCAGAATTCTTGTGTAAACATATTTATACTTTCTACCAACTGTCTCCTATCCTAAAGAAATCACGCCAACAAAATCATATATCACAAGAAATCATAAGGGCACAAGGCAGGCTGGGACCAAGGGCCTAAAGGTTGAAATACTTCACCCACTCTTTAGGACTGAAATTCAAGCTGTAGATGGCCCTGGCGGCACCATCTGGCTCGACAAACTTTGATCTGAAAATCAAAGGAGCTGGGCAGAACATTCTTGGCGAAACAGTTACTGCAGGCAATAAGATGCATTTGCTGTTGTTTAGCATGTATGGAGGAATCTATTAATTTCTCTAGGCTGTATGAGAAAAATCTTAACATAAGTACAAGCACTGAACATGCAGGTTCTGTTGAAGGGGCATGACCAAAAAAGGTCTACCATTTGGCATCTGATCAGTGCTCTCAGCCAATGGCTGAAAGCGCTGACCGGTGTGTTCTACCACCCCCCTGTCAGAACACAATAGCTCAGCGGGGAGATCGCTGTACTAACATCAAATTGTTAGTACAATATCTCCTCCCGAGCTCTTCATTTTTTTTGTTTAGCCTGCTGCATTTAACCAAAATAAACTGATAGTGTGCACTAGGCTTTAGGGTCACACACTATATCACTACCTCACTTCCTCCAATAACAGATTTAGCAGAGTTCACCTTTAACTGAATAGTTTTTTTTTGTGTAGCACTTAGTCCCATTTAAGGGACCGGCTGGTTTTGTTTTTGGGTCTGCAGCAATTACCTCTCTCGAGTGGATCCTTTAGCTCCGTTGTCTAGGCAAACAAAAATCTCCAGGAATAAGGCCAATGTCCACACATGAGTAAAACCTAATCAGCAAGGCTTTATTCTTTTTTTCTCTTTGAGTCAACTTGAAGAGAGCGAGAGCAGGAAGTAAGGGGAAAGGTTCAGGCACGCAACACTTAAGTTCAGTATATACACTCGTCGCCACTCAAGCCTGAGTGGGTATTGCTCATCCGGATAGTCCCTATGAGAGCAGTCCTAGCAGCCGGGATGGAGCACGGATATCAGAGACGATGAATCCCCCTTTAGGCAAGCCTCCAGGCTTCTCCCCGAGACAGCAGTACCGTCACTAATCTCCGCCGGGACTGATCTTCCCCTGGACCACTTTTCCTAAAGATGGGCCCCCTACAAATGGGCAGCCTGGGATCCTTCTCTGAAGCGTAGGCCCTTGTCAGCGGAGCTGGGACAACGATGCAGCAACAGAACCTCAGGCTGAAGGTGCCCGAGGTCTCAACACACTTGTGCACCTCGTGCCATGCGGGCCACCAGGCACACTCACTGGACCAGAGGTCCCCCCTGAACGCCTGGAATCGCCTCGCGCCAAATGAAGTCTGCCCCTTTTGTACCCTCTCCCAGCATGCACAGCGGGTAGACCACACCCACTGCACGGCTGCCGAGAGAGGACACCCAAGGTTCTGTGATAACCCCCCGTAGCTCAACCCATGCCGGCGGTGACAGTGCCACCTACAGGCAAAGGATAACACTACTGCCAGGCAGTAACACACCCAGAACAGACCAGAATTGAATCATAAATTGGTCTGAGCCCAACTACTGGCTCAGACGGCCCCTAAATTTACACATAGCGCCCCCAAATATTGGGGGGTGCTACATTTGGAATAGGCATATGTACATTAATCTAGTTAATGATAATTTTCTTCACTGTTCTTTTGAAAAACAATCAATGTTATATAAGTACAGTAAAACCTTGGATTGCAAGCATAATTCATTCTAGAAACATGCTTGTAATCCAAAGTACTTGTATATCAAAGCGAATTTCCCCATAAGAAATAATGGAAACTCAAATGATTCGTTCCACAACCATTTATTCATAGGTCCTTCAGTTTATAGTTCATATAAAACAATTATAGTAATGTCATAGGTTGTGTAACCCTAAAATGTCCATCCACAAATGGAAGCCTCCACAAGGGGATTAGAAGCAAAATCCATCAGGAGCTGGAAGAGTATTATAGAGAAGAGAGGCGCCTCTAAGTGTAGCAATATGTTGCTAAATGTTGTACCTTCATTAAATGTAACCATATTGCTACACTAATGCCCCGTACACACGATCGGACCTTTGTCCGACCAAACTCACAACAGAATTCGGACGGAATTCTATTGGAGAAAAATAGAACATGTTCTATATTAAAACTCTGATGGAAGTCATCGGAATTTCTCCGATGGGGCACACACACGGTAGGAATATCCGATGGAAAAAGTCTGTCTGACTTTTTCCATCGGAAATTCCTATCGTGTGTACAAGGCATTAGAGGCACCTCTCTTCTCTTTTATAATCAGTTGTGGCATGACGCTACTTGTATATCAAGACATCGCTTGTATATCAAATCAAAGTTTAGTAAAAAAATTTGCTTGTCTTGCAAAACGCTCTCAACCCAAGTTACTCTCAAACCAAGGTTTTACTGTATTTATATTTTAATAAAAACTAATGCCTTCATTTGCCAAAAAAAGCAATTCAGCGAGCAGCAATTCACTATTTAAACAATGCAGTACGTTTCTGCCGAGTCTGTAAGTTTGCATATTAAACAACATTTGCCATTGATGTAATCATTTTGAAAAGTTATGCAATTTATGGGTAGAGAGCATTGAGGAAGACTTACAACTTCATGTAATTCTGCAATAGAGTCTGATATTATCTATAAAGTGCTATTTTTACACACCTGACTACTCGACAATGGGATTTGGCAACATGAATAGCAAAAGTTTCTTCTACATTTTTCAATTGTGCGTACAAAGTATTATATATATAGTACTATGATTCCGGTTTCACAGCATATAGACAACCTGACTTTGCTCATAAAAATCCCATATATAAGGCTTAGTGGGCATTCAACTTAGATAATATATGTAAAGTTTAAGAACAGCAACAACGCCACCATTAATAAAAGGCTATTAAAGGAATTACACTGCTTTTTTCAATCAGTCTTACTGTACGTTGATTATGCACTTATAAACCTGTGTTCTAAAAATATTTAGGAGGCGCTGATATGTTTTCAAATAAGTTAAGCACATTTAAATGAAATTATATAGAGAATAGGTAGGTAGAGATACATACATACAAATACTAAAAATTACTAAATTGTAATTGCAATAGTTTCACAAATCTGTCCACCCTTTAAATTCATTTGAACTCCCATGTCACATTATGCTTTGTTGTAAAATATATTAACAATGTTAGCACAGTTGCAGTAGAACACACTGTTTTTGTTAAAGCATATCTATGGTCAAACATTAAAGCCAATGGATTTATTTCCACATTGTATTTAAATTATTTCTAACCAATCCATATTAATGTAAATGACCTTGAAGTTTGTAAACTTACTTTGTGAAGATCCGCACACATTGACTTCCTTTAATCTCTATGAAACTTACTCACAATGCCCTGTGCGTGGGCACTGCTGTGTCACATTTCACAGAGTTTGCCTTCTGGACTACAGAGGAGCCGAGGGGAGGGGCTTCAGGAGGATGAATCAGTATAGGAATCACAGCTTGCAGGCAGCAAGATACCATGGGATATGTAGTCCTTATAAACTAACAGTAAACAGCAGAGGGGGACCTGCAAAGCATGCAGGGAATCCAGGAAGTTGTGGAAAGAGATGGCCATCAGACAGGAAGTACTCACACCATGAAAGGAGATTTTTCAAGTAAGCTTATATTACATTGTCAAAAATAGCTACTGGTTGTATTGTTATTACAATGCTTTTATTATAAAATAAAGGTGTATGCTGTGACCAAAGAATTCCTTTAACCTTGTCAGTTAAAGTGGAACTTTACTCATAACAACTTGATAAAAAATAATGTTCTTTAGCAAGGAACATGCATTCCACATTTAATAATTAAGCTACTAAAACAAGTGTGTGCTGTAAATTGCATCAAGCATTGTTACTGTTTCTTCTTCTTCCTGGAGGCTAAAGCCCAGAGCCAATGAACAGCAGTAAATCTTTAGCCTGTCAGCAGATCGTCCTCTACAAATTTGGCACTTTGCCTAAAAACAGAGAGCAACTGCGCATGTGCAGAGCGGGGTGAGACTGTGTATTACTGAATTTTAAACAGTATAGGCTATACCTGCAAAAGGGGCCAGCCTGAAGTGATTTAGCAGGACTTCATTTTCTGATTAAAGTTTCACTTTAAACACTTATTGAAGCTTAACTTAAAGCTGAGGTCCGCCTAAAAAAAAAATATTAAAAGCCAGCAGCTACAAATACTGCAGCTGCTGACTTTTAATAAATGGACACTTACCATTCCAGGGTGCCCGCGATGTCGCCAGCCGAAGCCGATCAATCGCTCGACTCTTGGCTGTCCCCGCCGCCATCCTCGGTGAGGGAATCAGGAAGTGAAGCGTTGCGGCTTCACTTCCCAGTTCCCTACTGTGCATGCGCGAGTCACGCCACGCGTCCTAACTGGTCCCCGCTATCTTCTGGGACCTGTGTGTTTCCCAGAAGACAGGGGGGGAGGGACGTGATTACCGCGGGAGTCTATGCCCAGAAGTGGGTGCAAATACCTGGTAAATACAGGTATCTGCACCCCTCCCCCTTGAAAGGTGCCAAATGTGACACCGGAGGGGGGGAGGGTTCCGAAAAGCTGAGGTTTCATTTTTGTGTGGACCTCCGTTTTAACACAAAAATAAAACAATTCACAGGCAGTACAGTGGCTAAGTGGTTAGCACCTCCGCTTAGCAGCACTAGGGTCGTCAGTTCGAATCCTAACTATGGCGCTACCTGCATGGAGTTTGCATGCTGTGCCTGCATGGGTTTCCACCAAGTACTCCAGTTTCCTCCCACACTCCAAAGACAAGCAGGACCATGTACAGCCATTCACCATGTACAGCCATTCACTTATATTAGCGGCTGTAATACAGCATATGAGACTCCACAGGCACCAAGGAGCACCAGGGATGTAACAACTCAGGACACAGGAGCTGTTAAACGTTTAAATGCGCTTAAAGTGGAGTTCCACCGACATAGTTTTTTTTTTTAAGACACCTGTTTTGATGTTCTAAATCTCATTTTCGAATCGCTATTTTCAGTAAAACGGCCGCTGTATTTAAAAAAAAAATTAAACTAAGCTCTGGTTTTTGTTTGTTGCGAGCTTCCAACTTGCTTATGGGCATGTGAAGCCCACTAGGATTCTTTTCCGGGATAAGGTGCTGCTGGCTACCCAGCCCGCACCTCCCGATCTTGTGTATGCGCATTAAACACACGGCGCAGGAACCGTCTCTGGTTGCCATCACAACGGGCATGATCGTAGGAAGAGTCCCCCTTCGTTATGGCAACCAATGCTGAGAGGCAGCGATGCCCACTAACTCCTGGGAATCACGACACACATCTCCCAGGAGCCAGTGCGATGCAGGATATTGCATACATCGCCGCGGAGGGGGAAAACAGGAAAAGATAAAGAAAGCCTTGGAAACAAGGTAAGCAAAGAGAAAAAAAATTATAATTGCCCAATGCAGTAATTTTGGTCAGTTCAGAAGTGGATGATGTGCAGATAAAAAAGTGGGTGGAACTCCGTTTTGCCTAAACGTCTTTGCAAGCTTTTTTCCCGCCAGAAGAAAAGGCATTGATGTGAGCTGAGCAAATGATCAGTGTGCATGAAGCCTTAGCATGTGTTTGTAGATTGTCCTTACTATATACAGTGGAACTTCAGGTTGCGAGTTACGTGGTTAACGAGCTTTTCGCAATACGAGCAATTATTTTTTTTAAATCCTGACTCGGTTTGCGAGTGTTGTCTCGCAAAACGAGCAAGATTCAAGCCTCTGCAGTGTTCAGCACTGCATTTGGCGAGATGTGCGGGGGCGCCGGTGACACTCGGAGCCGTTCGGAAATACTCGGAAATGCTCCGTTCCTGAGTGTTTCTGAGCCTTTCCGAGGGTTTCCCAGTGCAGCCGAGTGGTCTCCGAATATTTCCGAGTTACACCGGCGCCCCCCTCCCACCTCTGGCCACATGCAGTATTGCATGTTATAGAAGTCAATGTGGAACAAATTGTCTTCATTTACATTGACTTCTATGGGGAAACTCGCTTTGATATGCGAGTGCTTTGGATTACAAGCATTCTCCTGGAACGGATTATGCTCGTAATCCAAGGTTAACTGTATTTTCAAGGTACTGTACCTTTGTTGTAATTTTTATAATATGGGTGAAGCTCCTCATTACTACTTATCATACCAATGGCTGATGCTATGTAATGACTTTCATACATAGGACATTATCTTAACCAATTTCTGTCTATGCACCTCTAGACACCTCTAGACAGATAAGCACACACACACGGGTGAGCTATGCATGCATGTTTATGGAAACATCTCTGGGAGGTTGAACCCTGTCTGTGCATCTGACCACCCTCTGATGTCAATGGTCAGCCTAGCTTTGTAATCACAGCCTAGCTCCTGTGGACAGATGACTGAGCAGGGAAATCCAAATCACTACTCCAGACACTTTTAAAGAAGAGACATTTGCAAGGCAGCCATTCTCCCCGTTGAAGAGGTTCACAGGGCAGAGAGGGATTAAACTTGTACTTTATCATCCCATTCTCCACCTGCTCTCTAAGTAGGGGTTTCACTAAACAACATGTACCCAGCAGTCAGAAGACATTCTCATGGAGAGACTTTTCTATTCTTGTTTTAAATAGGCTTGTTTCATTGTGTTACCACTAGACTTGTGAATAATATTAGGTTGGCAGTGTTCTAGATCTCTGAATATGATTATTGTTATTAGAAGTATAACAATGTATTTTTAAAATTCCATTAAGCAATGATTACAGTATAGGGGAATAATACAATACATGACTTGAAACAAATTAAGAGGGAGACAGTCTTTGAAGGAACTTATTCGAATCCACCACATTGTACCTTATTATATACAGGATTCATTACTTATTTTCTTTAGGGCGAGTTATTAAAACAACACAACACCTTTAGAAGAATGTGAATTTGTAAATTAATTGACTTTCTATGCCAGTCCTGCCAATTGGCTCAAATAACTGATTGTTTTCTAATTAAAAAAAGCTAATTCATCCTTAAACAGATGGATTAATTAGACTTTACAGGATCTTATCTTTATAAAAAAAAAAAAAAATGCTTTATATCAACTTCAGCTTCCGGAAGATTTTCTTGTCAAATATGTTTTTTAAATTTTCAAAATTACAAGCATATATTGTCAATAAACATAATCACTATAAATAGTAGCAGTTAAGACCCCATTTACACAGGGGCGACTCGTCAGGCGTCTCAGCCGCCTGACGAGTCGCGTCCCATTCTGTACAATGCAACCGTTCTAAGTGGAGCGACTGAAGTCGCTCCGACTTAGAAAAAGGTTCCTGTACTACTTCAAGATGACTTCAAGGCGACTTCCATTGACTTCAATACAGAAGTCATTTTGGAAGTCTCCTTTGAAGTCGTCTGCAGATCGCCCAGCACAATCGCGGCACGAGTCGTGCCGCCCCTGTGTGAATGGGCTCTTAGGAGAACACAAATTAGATATTTATATCAAGCTCCAGTGTTTTTTAGAAGGCAACAACAACAAAAGAGAAAAAAAAAGTTTAACATATGTTGACCATTATCTGGAGACTTGCTAAAATATATGCTTAGTGTTGAATTTAGTAATTACAAACCAGATTTAGTAATAATATATAACATGTAAGGTAATATAAGGATTTATAAAGAAAAAATGAAGGGTCATAATTTCTAAACCTTGCATAATGTTGGGGTAATACGGGGATTTATTGTATAGACATTAGGTTTGTATGGAGCTCTAAAGCTGAAATATACTGATAAATAAAAAACATAAAAAAAAAGGAATGCTGCTACCATTTTTGCATATAATAACAATATATGCTAAGAAAGAAAAAAACAACAAAAAAAAAGAACTAAAGAGACAAGATAGAAGAGAGGGAAGGGTAAGAAGAAGAAGAGAAAAAAATAACGATAGTAGTTAGATAAGATAGAAAATATAGAAAAGGTCGAAAAGGTCAGCTTCCGGAAGATTTTGACCCCGACATGACCAGGCCATTTTTTGCTATTCGGCATTGATCTACTTTAACTGGTGATTGCGCGGCCATGCAACGCTGTACGCAAACAAAATTTATATAATTTTTTTTCCCCACAGCTCATTTTTTCTTTTAGTGGTATTTGAACACCACTGAGCTTTTTTGGGGGTTTTTTTGCGCTATGAACAAAAAAAAAGAGCATACGTTTTGAAAAAACATTTTTTTTTACTTTCTTTTATAAAAATGTATCCAATAAAAAACATTAAATCTACCGTATATACTCAAGTATAAGCCGAGTTTTTCAGGCCTTTTTTTAGGGCTGAAAGTATACCCCTCGGCTTATACTAGAGTCAGTACCTGTCAGTACCTGAAAATCTTGTTATTCCGCGGCCGGCATCCATTGTTTAAATCTCGCGCCTTTCTCCCTGTCCCTACCGCGATAGGCGTTTCCAGCAAATACTGTGTTGAGTGTTGCGCCTATCATTAACGTTCTCTTGTCCGACGTCCGTGATTGGCGGAACACTGAACACAGTGCCTGCTGGGAAACGGAGTCCGAGAATGAGAGGATCTCCGTGATAGGCGCAACACTCAACGCTGGAAACGCCTATCACGGAAGGGACAGGGAGAAAGGCGCGAGATTTAAACAATGGATGCCGGCCGCGGAATAAGAAGATTTTCAGGTACACTGACTGACTCGGGCACAGGGAGGCTGCAATGGACACAGTAAGGGGGAACAGTGAGGTGGCAATGGGCACAGTGAGGTGGCAATGGCAATGGGCAGTGAGGTGGCAATGGGCACAGTGAGGTGGCACAGTGAGATGGCAATGGGCACAGTAAGGTTGGGCAGGGCAATTGGCACAGTGAGGTGGCAATGGCCACATTTCCCCCACCCCCCTAGGCTTATACTCGAGTCAATAAGTTTTCCCAGTTTTTTGTGGTAAAAGTAGGTACCTCGGCTTATACTTGGGTCGGCTTATACTCGAGTATATACGGTAATTTCTTCATACGTTTAGGCCAAAATATATTCTGCTACATGTCTTTGGTAAAAAAAAAAAAAAAACAACAGTAAATTAATATTTATTTGGTTTGTGTGAGTTATAGCGTCTACAAACTATGAAATATATACTGATTTAAAAAAAAAAATTATACTAGTAATGGCGAAGATCAGCCACTTATAGCGAGACAGCCTGCAATCTGACACTATCTAACACTTTGTGAGAACTAGCTTTCTGACACTGACATCTCTAGTGACACTAATACAGTGATCAGTGCTAATAATATACACTGACACTGTACTAATGACACTGGCAAGGAAGGGGTTAACATCTGATGGCAATCAAAGGGTTAAATGTGCACCTAACAATGTTTGCTGTGTGTAATGTGTGCTGATTTTACTAAGCTATGTGCCGGTTTTTATTCAGTTTGCAGGGAAACAAAAATGGCACATTACTGCTCTGACGATCGGCGGGTCCTGGCTATAAATCATTGGCCAGAAACAGCTGATCGCCATGTGCTGGATCCAGAGACGGGGAGGGGGGCATGTGCACACGCCCCCCTCCCAGAAATGCAGAGTTAGGTATATATACGTGATTCTGCGCAGCCGGCCTCCACTGTGGCAGTAGAACTACAGTGCGCGGTCGGCAAGTGGATAAATGTGTGCGCCATTTCAGTAGTGACACATATAGTCTTCAAGTGTTACTAAACCCACAACAGTAAAATCAGTCTGTATATTATTATTATTTTACAGGGTTTATATAGCGCCAACAGTTTGCGCAGCGCTTTACAACATGAAGGAAGACAGTATAGTTACAATACAATTCAATACAGGAGGGATCAGAGGGCCCTGCTCGTTAGAGCTTACACTCTAAAAAGAAGGGTCAAATGGAACAAAAGGTAATAGCTGTGGGGGATGATCAGATGGAGAAAATGAAAATACAGTTGTTAGGTGTGGGTAGGATAGGCTTCTCTGAAGAGGAGGGTTTTCAGGGATCGTCTTAAAGCTAATAGAGTAGGAGATAGACGGACCGATTGGGGTAAAGAGTTCCATAGGATTGGAGAGGCTCTGGAAAAGTCCTGGAGACGAGCATGGTAGGAGGTGATGAGGGAGCTAGAGAGCAGGAGGTCTTAAGAGGAATGAAGAGAACGATTAGGTTGGTATTTAGAGACTAGGTCAGTGATGTAGCTGGGTGCAGAGTTGTGGATGGCTTTGTAAGTAGTTGTTAGTATTTTGAATTTAATTTTTTGGGTGAGCGGAAGCCAGTGGAGGGATTGACAGAGAGAAGTAGCAGAGACAGAGCGGTTGGTAAGGTGGATGAGTCTGGTAGCAGCATTCATGATGGACTGAAGGGGGGATAGAGTATGCAGAGGTAAGCCAAAGAGGAAGGAGTTGCAGTAATCGAGGCGAGAGATGACCAGGGAATGAATTAAGAGCTTTGTTGTGTCATTGGTTAGAAAAGGGCGCATTTTGGAGATGTCGCGGAGGTTGAGGCGGCAAGATTTGGACAGTCATTGGACGTGGGGCTTAAAGAAGAGTTCAGAGTCCAGGATTACACCTAGGACTTTGGCGTGTGGGGATGGACTTATAGTTGCGCCATCCATTTTGACAGAAAGATCAGGGGAAGAGGTACGAGGGGGAGGAAAAATGATAAGTTTGGTTTTAGATAGATTAAGTTTGAGAAATTGGTATGACATCCAGACTGATATGAGTGAGAACTTGTATAGCGCTGCAAATGATATGCAGTAAAGCATGCTTGTTATACTCACTGTGGAACCTAAGAGGTTAATCCTCTGCATTGTGTAAAAAGGCTGCTTGATCATGTCTTCTCTGATCCTTCCCTTCTTCCACTGTCCCCAATCCAGCTCCTGATAGAACAGAGCCTTTGGAGTCACTCTGCACATGCTTAGTTTGGTGTGTATTGCTAGAGAGTTCTTTTTTTCTTGGACGAGTGCATGTGATCAGCACAGAGCCAATCAGCACTGTCCAGACAGAGGGTTAGGGGTCCTGCAGCCTTAAAGGACAGTCAGAGGAGAATGAAAACTCCTTCTACAAGCTTTAACCAGAAGCTAATAGAAGTCATAAGACTGCTATATACAGTGCTGATGAGAAACAGTATTTAGTGATTTATATTTACTAAAATAATTACATTTCCATGTTCTGTGTACTGTGGGAGACCAGATATAGTGAATGCAGGGTCCTGGGTTTAGTAACAATTTTGTGCAAATCTGATAAAATAATAAAGTGTTTGTAAACTCCTTAAATACATTTCTCTTATTTGCTCTCTTTTGGTCTGTTAAATATATCATTGAAAGCATTTTATTATATATGTTCGACAAGGGCAAATAAAAAAAGCTGTTCACCCAGCCAGAAATCTTGTGAGCGGATAATTACCTATGCTTTTTACTTCTGCACTGTTATCGGGTCCCTGCTATTGTTCCCTGCTATCTGTGTGGACTATAAAACAACTAAGCTTGGTAAGGGGAAGAGATGGAGGTGTTATGTAGTCCTAATTCACTCTCTGTCCTAGGGTGGGGTTCCTCCAGAGGTTGCTATGGGTTCCTTGAGAAGAGAGCATTGGCAGGTTGATCTGCCACCTACAATATCCACCAATGTAAGGGATCATTTTTTGCTGCCTGTGATTCTTTTCTGTACATTATTATTATTGTATTATTCTTTTTTTGTTCCCATTCTTATTTATTGTATTCCAAGTGGTTGTAAAGGCTAAAGGTTTTTTTTTTTTTTTTCTTTTTTACATTAATGTATTCTCCATATTAATGTGATATTAAAGGCTCACGTTTCTTTTTCATTAAAATAACAAACACGTCATACTACAATGGTTTTGCACAAAGCAGCCCGGATCTCCCTCTTCTAGGGTCCCCCGCTGGCGCTCCAGTGCTCAGGACACCTGAGCAGGCTTCACAGACAGAGCCGCTGCTTAGCACTGCCCCCTCTCTCTTCTCATTGGCTCTCTGGCTGTGATTGACTGTGTTGTGCTGCCTCAGACAATGAGAAGTAAGGATCTCGGAGAGCCGAGGCTCTCGTGCACATTGATGGATCACGATGGGGCTCAAGTAAGTATTAGGAGGGGCTGAGAGGGGCTACTGCACAGAAACATTTTTTTTTTTTTTTTTTTATAGAATGCATAAAGGTAAAAAACCTTGAGCTTTTAGAACCACTTTAAGGTAAAAAAAACTTTTAGGTTCAGATCCCCCCTGTCCCCCAAAAAATTACCTGAGCCAGTCTTGGTCTAACGCTGTGCCCAAGGGCAACAGCGCTGCTCTTTCTCTCCCTCCTCACTGGACTCAGTGAGAGCAGTGGGAGCCATTGGCTTCTGCTGCTGTCAACCAAATCCAGTGATGAGGGAATGGGGGCAGGGCCGAGCTGCACTGTGTGTGTTAAAAGACGCTCACAGTGCCGCTCTGGATGAAGCCCGCACGAGTGCCCCCATAGCAGGTTTCATGCAATGATGGGCATTCAGCAGGGCAGAGGAGCCAGGAGCACCAGTAGAGAAACCAAGAAAAGGAAGATTGGGGCTGCCCTGTGCAAAACCATTACACAGAGCAGGTAAGCATAACATGTTTGTTATATATATATAAAAAGAAAGATCCTTTACAATCACTTTAAAGTGGTTCTAAACACTGAAGGTTTGCTTTTCCTTCATGCATTTTATGCATGAAGGTAAAAATAAAAAAGACATTGTCATGTTCAAGAAACCAGTTAGAGATGATTTGAGCTTTGTGACATGGTGCATTATCCTGCTGGAAGGAGCCATTAGAAGATGGGTACACTGTAGTCATAAAGGGATGGACATGGTCAGCAACAATACTCAGGTAGGCCGTGGGATTTAAATGATGCTCTATTGGTAGTAAGTGCCAGTTCACACCAGCACACTCTGCGAGATCACATGTGATTCACACCGCACTGCAGTGCAAATCACATGCGACTTCAGCCATACGTATAGTATGGCGGATATCGCATCGCATTTGGACCAAACTCGCACAGGACCCTTTTTTGTGTTCACACCCATGCGATCTGATTCATGTCCAAACTGTCAGTTCGCAGTGAGATATGCAAGCTGAAATGGGGGTGTCATTAACAATGTATTGATACTGCCAGTAGTTTGCATATGGCAGTGTGAACTGCTGTGCGAGTCGGGTGCGATGCGGTAACCTGCAGTGGATTCAGAGGGTTCCCGCATCGCACAAGCGTGAACCGAGCCTAAGGGGCCCAAAGTGTGCCAAGAAAATATCCCCAACACCATTACACCACCACCAGCCTGAACCGTTGATACAAGGCCGGATGGATCCATGTGTTCATGTTAATTATGCCAAATTCTGACCCTACTATCTGAATGCTGCAGCTGAAATCGAGACTCATCAGACCAGGCAATGTTTTTCCAGTCTTCTATTGTCCAATTTTGGTGAGCCTGAGGTGTGGCACCCGGTGTGGTCTTCTGCTGCTGTAGCTCATCTGCTTCAAGATTTGACCTGTTGTGCTTTCAGAAATGGTATTCTGCATACCTTGATTGTACTAAGTGGTTATTTGAGTTGCTGTTGCCTTTCTATTATCTCAAACCAGTCTGCCCATTCTCCTCTTACCTCTGACATCAACATGGCATTTTCCTCCACACAACTGCCACTCACTGGATATTTTCTCTTTTTAGGAGCATTCACTGTAAACCTTAGAGATGGTTGTGAACAAAAATCTCGGGAGATCTGCAGTTTTTTAAATATTTAGACCAGCCTGTCTGGCACCAACAGCCATGCCATGTTCAAAGTCACATAAATCCCCTTTCTTCCCCATTCTGATGCTCGGATTGAACTTTAGCAAGTCGTCTTCGCCACATCTAGATGCCTAAATGCATCGAGTTGCTGCCATGTTATTGGCTAAGTAGCAATTTGTGTTACCAAGCAATTGGACAGGTGTACCTAATAAAGTGGCCAGTGAGCATATATATATATATATATATATATATATATATATATATATACTATATTACCAAAAGTATCGGGATGCCTGCCTTTACAGGCACATGAACTTTAATGGCATCCCAGTCTTAGTCTGTAGGGTTCAGTATTAAGTTGGCTCACCCTTTGCAGCTATAACAGCTTCAACTCTTCTGGGAAGGCTGTCCACAAGGTTTAGGAGTGTGTCTATGGCAGGGATCTCAAACTGGCGGCCCTCTAGCTGTTGCGAAACTACAAGTCCCATGAGACATTGCAAGGCTGACAGTTACAAGCATGACTCCCACAGGCAGAGGCATGATTGGACTTGAAGTTTAGGAACAGCTAGAGGGCCACCAGTTTGAGACTCCTGGTCTATGGGAATGTTGGACCATTCTTCCAGAAGCACATTTGTGGGGTCAGGTACTGATGATGGATAAGAAGGCTTGGCTCGCAGTCTCTGCTCTAATTCATCCCAAAGGTGTTCTATTGGGTTGAGGTCAGGACTCTGTGCAGGCCAGTCAAGTTCCTCCACCCCAAACTCACTCATCCATGTCTTTACGGACCTTGCATTGTGCACTGGTCCAACTCATTTGGTGGAGGTGGATTATGGTGCTGGGTTGTTTTTCAGGGGTTGGGCTTGGCCTCTTAGTTCCAGTGAAGAGAATACTTAAGACGTCAGCATACCAAGACATTTTGGACAATTTCATGCTCCTTCCTGTTCCAACATGACTGCGCACCAGTGCACAAAGCAAGGTCCATAAAAGACAAGGATGAGCGAGTTTGGGGTGGAGGAACATGATTGGCCTGCACAGAGTCCTGACCTCAACCCAATAGAACATCTTTGGGATGAATTAGAGCATAGACTGCGAGCCAGGCCTTTTCAGCCAACATCAGTGCCTGACCAAATGTGCTTCTGAAAGAATGGTCAAACATTCTCATAGACACACTCCTAAACCTTGTGAACAGCCTTCACAGAAGAGTTTAAAGTGTTGTAAACCCACAAAAAAAAACCTGCAAGACAGAGGCATAATAAGCTAGTATGCATAGCATACTAGCTCATTATGAAATACTCACCTTAGATCGAAGCCCCCCCCCCCCCCCTCCAGCGGTCCTGGCACACTGCTCTGCCCGACGTGTCTCCTGGAGTTATTTCCGGGTATCGCGGGCTCCGGCGCTGTGATTGGCCAGAGCCACGATGACATCACTCCTGCAGGAGCTGCTGGTAACGGCACATCAGCTGAAGCAACGGCACGAACGAGCCGTTGCCTCAGTGCGCATGTGCCAATGACGTCAGCACATGCTGATACAGGGGGGCATCTCCTAAACCGTGCCCTTATTATAGGCTTACCTGTAGTGAAAAGTGGTTGTAAAAGGTTTACAACCACTTTAAGCTGTTATAGCTGCAAAGGGTGGGCCAACTCAATAATGAACCCTACGGACTAAAGCTGGCCATACATTATACAATTTTCTTGTTCAATTTCCTTTAGATTTACCCAAGGGCCTGCCTGATTGCATACAAACTGAAAGTGTTTAGATTGGACCTCCTATTATATGGTTTTGGTAAATCTAAAGGAAAATTGTAGAGGAAAATGGTATAATGTATGGCCAGCCTAAGACGGATGCCAGGCAGGCGTCCCAATACTTTTGGTAATGTAGTGTGTGTGTGTGTATATATATAGTTTTATATATATATATATATATTAGGCATGTGAGCTTGCACGTGTAAATAATATTCTTCTTATTATTACTATGATTTTCTTAGTTGGGTGTATTTAGCTATGTACAGCTGCCCCCCATCTCTTGGCACATTGGGGTGAGAGTGTTGGTGTGGGCTGGCTCCATGTCACCATGAGATGATCTTTTACCAGGGTAGTAAGTGGCTTTTCAGCTAACTGGCTGCCTGGACTTTACAAACCGCTGATAAAGAACATTTAACGTTTCACCAACGTTGTTAGGACTACAGGAAAGAATGTCTCAGATAATAACTCCCACTTCAAAGATTTCCCAGCTCAATAGAAGACGGACCATCCTTTTTATTCACCCGCATGAACTGCCACTAAAGGGAATGAACTGTTAGGATTTTTTTATTTTTTTTCCCGTCGTGTTTATTTTTCTCCCATTCAGAAAGGTACTTGGACAAAATAAACAAGACAATGACTTGCACGTTGCCCGTTATTGTCGGGTCTAGCTGAGCGGTGCAGCAGGGATAGGGTTAAAGGAGGCAGGTGGGCATCCTGAGAACACCATCGAGCCTGGCTGTCTGAGGGCACCACCAGTGTAATAGTCCTCCTCCCTATAGTCTATATACTACATGACTGTCCCACCCACCCAATTAGGTATTCGCTCGTTCTATAATGTTGTTTGTTTTATATAGCCTTGTTTGCACAAATGAAAGGGGGGGATTCACTAAAGATAAAGAGGGGGGGGGGGGTTACATTCCTTTAGTTTTGTAGAGTGATCCTATTATGCAAATAAATCTATAATAATACATATATATAGATATAGATATAGATATATATAGATATATAGATATATCTATGTATAGATATATCTATATATAGATATATATATATTCAGATATCTATATAGATATATATATATATAGATAGATATATATATATAGATATCTATATAGATATATATATATATATATATATATAGATATATACAGATATATATAGATATATATCTATATATCTATCTATCTATCTATATATATATATAGATAGATAGATAGATAGATAGATAGATAGATAGATAGATAGATAGATAGATAGATAGAAATTTATACAAGAATCCATACTTGTAGGCAAGATAATATATATATAGTGGTATAAATATATATATATATATATATATATATATATATATATATATATGGTATATATAGATATAAATCTATATAGATATATCTATATAGATCTATAGATCTATATAGATATAGATCTATATATAGATCTATATAGATATAGATCTATATATATATATATATATATATATATATATATAGATGTAGATATATACCTATATATAGATAATAGAAATTTATAAAATAATACATACTTGTAGGCAAGATAATATATATAGTGGTATATATATATATATATATATATATATATATATATATATATGGTATAAATCTATATAGATATATCTATATAGATATATAGATCTATATAACTAGATAGATAGATATATAGATAGATAGATATCTATATAGATATGTATATATCTATATATACATATATAGATATAGATATATCTGTATATATCTATATCTATATATATATAGAGAGAGAGAGAGAGAGAGAGAGAGAGATATATATATATATATATATATATATATATATATATATATATAAATAAAAAGATAGATAGATGGATAGAAATGTATAAAAGAATACATACTTGTGGGTATGATAATATATATAGTGGTATGTATGGCTAAAGGATGATTCGTAGTATTAAGCTAGCAGGAAGGCAAAGGTCAGCCCAAATGTATCTTAATAGACTGTGTCTTAAATGGAGTGTGCCTCCTTTGATGGCAGCTTGCTATTGCTCCTCTCATTACCATAGAGACCCTAACGTGCCATGCTGATGCACCATAAAACTCACACTTTCAACCCCAAAAACCAGACCCCTTTGAACAACCCGAACTTGATTAGGCTTTTCTTCCATTCTTCTCCCTTAAAAACCATTTCCTCGCCTTTTGAAACTTGGCCATCAAATCAAAATGAATTCTCTGATCACTGAAGAAAGCCCCCAACAAAAGTTTTCCATGACGCCTCAATTCAGGAGGCCCCCTTTTCTTCCCAACATTCTTCTCCATTTTTATTATGATCTGGGACAAGTGCCCATTCGCGTGTTTTTTGTTTACTGGAAATTAAATGAAAATGATTTAGCTGGAGTCAAACAAAAAAATATATAGGTGTACACACAAGAGAAAAGACTCCTTTATACGTAAATATTATGTCCTGGATGAATAGAATGGAGAGACTCCAGACTTGAGCCTTTCAAGAATTAAGTATGACTTGCCTATTGCCATAGAAATCCTAACTTACCATGAAGATTCACCGTTGAGAAGAATACTTCTTTGTAGAGGGAGAGGCTTTGATGTCTAAAGCATAATATTCAAGCTTTCAGCTGTGACTGTCTAGATTACCTTGAGAGCAACAGGGCAGACATCTGTAACAAGGAAATGAAAAATTAAAGGTGATTAGCCTATAGAAGCAAACAGTTTGAGAAATTCACACCCCAAAGACAAGAATGGGAAGCAGATCTTATCTCTCATATGCAAAGTGTTGTGCAGATGCTCAGCACACATTTTTTTTTTTTTTTTTCCATTCGTGGCAAGCAAAGCCCAGGCACCAACCATTTGGAGAAGAGGAAAGGTGAAGATTGGAAGACCTTGCCTGCTCGATTGGACCAGCTAGACCAGCTGATTTTACTTCTACACATGATGGACCATCACTTTATTGGACATAAAATCAGATTCTATACTTTATAGATAACTCTTGCTCTTTTAACAACCAACCCAAAATAAAACACCATGTAGAGAAATATATGGGTCAAATATCTCAGGGTTTGAATAACTGAAGGCAAATAGACTGTGCACTTTGAAAGTGCAGTTTCACTCATTTTTCTAAATGTCAATGTGGAAAAGCTTCACTTTGTAAACCCAATCAGGTGCAAGGAAAATAAATTTGCATGCAAATGATAAGGTGATGGAAATCAGCAGAGCCTCACTACATTTACTAAGCTCTGGGAAAAAATGTGTGCAACTGCACTAGCAAAGTGCACAGTCTATATGCCTATAGTAACTAGCAAAGTGCACAGTCTATGTGCCTATAGTAACTAGCAAAGTGCACAGTCTACATGCCTATAGTAACTAGCAAAGTGCACAGTCTATATGCCTATAGTAACTAGCAAAGTGCACAGTCTATATGCCTATAGTAACTAGCAAAGTGCACAGTCTATGTGTCTATAGTAACTAGCAAAGTGCACAGTCTATATGCCTATAGTAACTAGCAAAGTGCACAGTCTATATGCCTATGGTAACTAGCAAAGTGCACAGTCTATGTGTCTATAGTAACTAGCAAAGTGCACAGTCTATATGCCTATAGTAACTAGCAAAGTGCACAGTCTATATGCCTATAGTAACTAACAAAGTGCACAGTCTATATGCCTATAGTAACTAACAAAGTGCACAGTCTATATGCCTATAGTAACTAGCAAAGTGCACAGTCTATGTGCCTATAGTAACTAGCAAAGTGCACAGTCTATATGCCTATAGTAACTAGCAAAGTGCACAGTCTATATGCCTATAGTAACTAGCAAAGTGCACAGTCTATGTGCCTATAGTAACTAGCAAAGAGCAAAGTCTATGTGCCTATAGTAACTAGCAAAGTGCACAGTCTATGTGCCTATAGTAACTAGCAAAGTGCACAGTCTATATGCCTATAGTAACTAGCAAAGTCTATGTGTCTATATGTCTATAGTAACTAGCAAAGTGCACAGTCTATGTGCCTATAGTAACTAGCAAAGAGCAAAGTCTATGTGCCTATAGTAACTAGCAAAGTCTATGTGTCTATATGTCTATAGTAACTAGCAAAGTGCACAGTCTATGTGCCTATAGTAACTAGCAAAGAGCAAAGTCTATGTGCCTATAGTAACTAGCAAAGTGCACAGTCTATGTGCCTATAGTAACTAGCAAAGTGCACAGTCTATGTGCCTATAGTAACTAGCAAAGTGCACAGTCTATATGCCTATAGTAACTAGCAAAGTCTATGTGTCTATAGTAACTAGCAAAGTGCAAAGTCTATGTGCCTATAGTAACTAGCAAAGTGCACAGTCTATATGACTATAGTAACTAGCAAAGTCTATGTGTCTATAGTAACTAGCAAAGTGCACAGTCTATATGCCTATAGTAACTAGCAAAGTGCACAGTCTATATGCCTATAGTAACTAGCAAAGTGCACAGTCTATATGCCTATAGTAACTAGCAAAGTGCACAGTCTATATGCCTATAGTAACTAGCAAAGTGCACAGTCTATATGCCTATAGTAACTAACAAAGTGCACGGTCTATATGCCTATAGTAACTAACAAAGTGCACAGTCTATATGCCTATAGTAACTAGCAAAGTGCACAGTCTATGTGCCTATAGTAACTAGCAAAGTGCACAGTCTATATGCCTATAGTAACTAGCAAAGTGCACAGTCTATATGCCTATAGTAACTAGCAAAGTGCACAGTCTATGTGCCTATAGTAACTAGCAAAGAGCAAAGTCTATGTGCCTATAGTAACTAGCAAAGTGCACAGTCTATGTGCCTATAGTAACTAGCAAAGTGCACAGTCTATATGCCTATAGTAACTAGCAAAGTCTATGTGTCTATATGTCTATAGTAACTAGCAAAGTGCACAGTCTATGTGCCTATAGTAACTAGCAAAGAGCAAAGTCTATGTGCCTATAGTAACTAGCAAAGTGCACAGTCTATGTGCCTATAGTAACTAGCAAAGTGCACAGTCTATGTGCCTATAGTAACTAGCAAAGTGCACAGTCTATATGCCTATAGTAACTAGCAAAGTGCACAGTCTATATGCCTATAGTAACTAGCAAAGTGCACAGTCTATATGCCTATAGTAACTAGCAAAGTGCACAGTCTATATGCCTATAGTAACTAGCAAAGTGCACAGTCTATGTGCCTATAGTAACTAGCAAAGAGCAAAGTCTATGTGCCTATAGTAACTAGCAAAGTGCACAGTCTATGTGCCTATAGTAACTAGCAAAGTGCACAGTCTATATGCCTATAGTAACTAGCAAAGTCTATGTGTCTATATGTCTATAGTAACTAGCAAAGTGCACAGTCTATGTGCCTATAGTAACTAGCAAAGAGCAAAGTCTATGTGCCTATAGTAACTAGCAAAGTGCACAGTCTATGTGCCTATAGTAACTAGCAAAGTGCACAGTCTATGTGCCTATAGTAACTAGCAAAGTGCACAGTCTATATGCCTATAGTAACTAGCAAAGTCTATGTGTCTATAGTAACTAGCAAAGTGCAAAGTCTATGTGCCTATAGTAACTAGCAAAGTGCACAGTCTATATGACTATAGTAACTAGCAAAGTCTATGTGTCTATAGTAACTAGCAAAGTGCACAGTCTATATGCCTATAGTAACTAGCAAAGTGCACAGTCTATATGCCTATAGTAACTAGCAAAGTGCACAGTCTATATGCCTATAGTAACTAGCAAAGTGCACAGTCTATATGCCTATAGTAACTAGCAAAGTGCACAGTCTATATGCCTATAGTAACTAGCAAAGTGCACAGTCTATATGCCTATAGTAACTAGCAAAGTGCACAGTCTATATGCCTATAGTAACTAGCAAAGTGCACAGTCTATATGCCTATAGTAACTAGCAAAGTGCACAGTCTATATGCCTATAGTAACTAGCAAAGTGCACAGTCTATATGCTTATAGTAACTAGCAAAGTGCACAGTCTATATGCCTATAGTAACTAGCAAAGTGCACAGTCTATATGCCTATAGTAACTAGCAAAGTGCACAGTCTATATGCCTATAGTAAATCGACCCCATAGCAATTCAAAAACCTGTGCTGGGCATCTAATCGAGCTTAGAGATTTTCATTTTAATTCCCTCTAGATTCAGAAAAATCAGCTGGAGTTTAGAAGGTCAGTGGAACCATTACTCATTTACTTAAAGACTCATTTAAAATAAATTAATTAATTTAACAAAAAAAATAAAAACTGTTAAAATATATTTATTTTTCTGCTCACAAAGATTACCCATTAAAGGGAGTTGCATTTTTCCCTTCACAAATCCATGATTTGTGAAGGATATACTTTCCCCTAGGAATTCTCCAGGAAAGGAGAGCATTCAGCCCATGTATTGTCATTTATTTACCCCCTCCTGCTAGATGTATAGCTTTATATTAACAGATGAGAGTAGGTTCTCTTTACACTCCAGTGCATACTATATGACAGTTTGACTAATCAGAAAGCACTAATAATATATCTCATCGCAGTTCATACCACAGTTTAGGAGAAAGCATTAAACGTATACCACAGTGCATAATATAGCACAGTGTGACTTTAAGAGTGAACAGCTTATAGGATACCTCGTATACCACAGTGCATGGCATACAACTGTTTGACTTAGAAAAAAGCACTAATAGCATACCACATAATATACTACAGTGCATAGTATACCACAGTTTGACTTAGAAAAAAGCACAATAGTATACCACAGTGCATAGTATACCACCGTTTGAGAAAGCACTAATAGTATACCACAGTGCACAGCATAGCACAGTCTGACTTTAAGAGAAAGCAACAGTAGTGTGCCATATAGTTTATTTTAGTGCATAGTATGCCAGTTTGAGAAAGCACCAAAAGTATACCACATAGTATACCACAGTGCATACAGTAGTATGCCACAGTTTTACTTTAAGAGAAAGCACTAATAGCATACCACATAGTACACCACAGTGCATATTATAGTACATCGTATACCACAGTGCACAGTATACCATAGATTTGCCTTAAAATCAAGCATCGATAATATAAAACATTGTATACCACGATGCATAGTATACCTTTGTTTGCCTTAAGAGAAAGCACTAATAGTATATTCCAAAGCATACCACAGTTTACCTTAAATTAAAGCACCAATAACATACTACATGGTATACCACAGTGCATAGCATACCACAGTTTGCCTTTAGAGAAAGCACCAATGGTATGCCACATAGTATACCACAGTGCATAGTATAGCACATAGTATACAGCTTATACCACAGTGCATAGTATACCTCAGTTTGGCTTAAGATAAACCAATGATAGTATACCCCATAGTATATTACAGTGCATAGTATATCACTGTTTGCCTTAAAAGAAAGCACCAATAATATACCACATAGTGTACCACAGTGCATAGTATACCACAGTCCATAGTATACCACAGTTTGCCTTAAAAAAAAAGAAAGAACCAATAATATACTACATAGTATACCACAATGCATAGCATACCACAGTTTGACTATAAGAGAAAGCACCAATAGTATAGCACATAGTATACAACAGTGCATAGTATAGCACATAGTATACCACTTATACAATAGTGCATAGTATACCTCAGTTTGGCTTTAGATAAAGCACTGATAGTATTCCCCATAGTATACCACAGTGCATAGTATACCACTGTTTGCCTTAAAAGAAAGCACCAATAATATACCATATAGTATACCACAGTGCATATTATACCACAGTGCATGGTATACCACAGTGTGAGCACCAATAATATACCATATAGTATACCACAGTGCATGGTATACCTCAGTGTAAGCACCAATGATATGCCACATAATATACCACAGTGCATAGTATACCACAGTGCATAGTATACCACAGTGCATGGTATACCACAGTGCATAGTATAGCACCGTGTGAGCACCAATAATATACCACATATTATACCACAGTGCATATTATAGCACAGTGTTTAGTATAGCACAGTGCATAGTATACCACAGTGTGAGCAACAATAATATACCACAGTGCA
>CM055121.1:512853864-512856364 GCA_029206835.1 Rana muscosa | reverse complement strand
GAAACCCAAACCAGAAGTTTTTTTTTTTATTCCCTGCCTCTAAATATGCCTGTTAACGTCCTAATCTTAGTACATGGACACATAGGATAACATTGAGTTGCTTCTACTGGCAGAACACAAAACTCCTGTAGAAGCAACGTTTTTTAAGCCAGTGTGCATAAGTGGAAAAAAAAAAAAAAAAAAACCTTCTGGTTTGCCTTTTTGATTTAAGCAACTGTACAAAAAAAAAACGCTCTATGATATGGCTCTATGCACACTGGGCTTGAGAAAATGCCAGTTTCCTTGGCTTTTTTTTTTTTTTTTTGTGAAAACCAGGAAACTTTCTTTTCAGCCAGAAAGCTCCAAACAAAACCAGGTTGTACAAACGCTGGGCGTTTTTTTTTTTTTTTTTTTCTGTCAATGGAACTGCCGTTTTTTTAAGTCTAGTGTGGATGGAGTAAGATCAGTGTTTCCTGCTCCATCCTCTGAATATTTCATGAGCAAGTTGTAGTGTGGTGGTGGTCATACAGGTGGACTGCACTGCATTGTGTAAAGAGACAGTAACTACACACAATGCAGCTTTCACCAGTTTAGTTGTCTTTCTGGTGGAAACATATCCTGCACACCATTTGCTTCCACATGGGAAAGCATTTTCTAAAACCAGTTCTGAAAAGCTGATCATTGCGACCTTATAAATTTGTAATTAAAGATCAAAACCAACTTCATTTATACTAAAATATTTAATACATGCAATAAACCGGAAAGTGTTGAAAGCCTTATGAACCAATCAGAAATCATTGCTCAATGTCCCTGGCTGAGTGGTTAGTTACCAAAGGTTATTTATCATCATTGCTCCTAGAATCACTTTACTAGATGTACTTGTGCTGTAGTCTCAGAGGGAAGGCACATAACCGTATTACGAATGCAAGGGTCACTAGCACCGCAGAAAATCTTATTTAAACCTTCTCTGGTGTTACACATGGGACGGATTTACTATAGGCCCACTGACTACAGGAGACATTTATTCTTAATGCCTCCTATCCAGACTGCCTGATTGGAGGGAAACCAGGAGCTGGCCAACGTTTGGGACTCTATGGACACTATTTGGAATATTTACAGACAGCTTCAGCACAAGTAGAAGGAAGAGTCCTGATCTGGATAGAGACCCCACTTGGGGTCCCCAAATTCTGACTCTGTATATTGTCATATGCTTCCAACAGGACCCACAGAGACATACCTAAAGGCTTTAAAGGGATTATTATGTATGCAAAGGGTGCTAGCAAAAAAATGCCTTATTGTCCATAACCACCAATCACAAAGCTTGTAGAACTGCCATTTCTGCACTGGCAGTTGGAAGCTGACTGGTTGCTATGAGCAACAATAAACATCAGTTGATGAGACCCATTTACTAAAGACAGAATCTCCCTATAGCTTTTACTCCCTTCAATAATACAATTAGATTAAGGAATCATGTAATTTATTTTAAAATTTTCTTAAGTTATATATCTGTAGCCAGTAAAAAAGAAGGCCCAATTCTCTAAACTACAGCATAATGATAAGATCTTTATTTTTAGCCATGTGACTGTAATTTCAGCATCTCATTGGACGTAGCCTACAACTGTCACTGTGAAAATAAGCATCCTTATCCTAGTGCTTTGTGAATGGAGTCTATTCTCTGCCTACAACACACGTGGCCTGGCTTTTGGCTTGTTTGTGTGCTAGGCCTGGCTTTTCCGTGTATTTATTTTGCTGTGTCTGGCAATGTGTAATAACTCCTAGCTTCCCCCCATGATTCAGAGTGTACATTTTGAGCCGCAGCCATTTCCCACACAACACAACCCTGGTGTAGTGACATCCCCATCCCTACACACAATATACTCCGAGTCCAATCTCCAGTCTACACACACTGGCAGCCTAAACGCTGAGCTGATCTCCATCTGCTCTGCTTAAATACCAGTCAAGCATATTATAAAATGATATCCCGGCTCTAACTTGAGAATCTCATGGGAAAATCATCCACGTTAATGTGTGAGATTGTGAAGAGTATTTTAATATCTCGCCACAACAGTGTCTGCCCATAAATACCCCCATCCCATTCAGCACTGCTGTCTGTGCTGGTGACATTCCACTTACCAGCAGTAAACACTAAGCTTTCCTTGTCAGCATGCTTTATTATTCAATAGAGCTATTAAATGATAACTAATGCTGAGGGAGAGAAGATTGCAAGACAAATAAGAAAACAGGAAACACTTGGCAGCTACAAATAAGCGACCAGGGACTGGGATCTGCTAAAAAGGAAAAAAGTTTTGAGTAAAAAAAAAAAAAAAAAGCAAATGAGTTCAAAGGAAAACATTCCTTCAACTTCACTCAGAGAGATTCATCCCTATAATGTCAGAGAAAGAAACATCATAACTTGTAATTGGTGTACAGACATGTGATCATACATATATGTACACAATCATAGATTGTAATATCTTTATGGAGGTGTGATCATAAATATATATACTTGTATTTTAATATT
>CM055121.1:512823864-512851364 GCA_029206835.1 Rana muscosa | reverse complement strand
ATAGTTTATCTTGACCATAAAATCCCATTTGTGATGCTGGTATAAATTGCGTAGTATTTTTTTTTTTCTTTCATAAATATTAATTAGGCTGAATGAAAGTTTCTAACCACGTGTACGAATGTATTTTTTCCCCCTGGTTTGATTCATTTGCAATCCCCAGAGCTTTAAATCAATCAGGTCACAAGATGGAAGCGGTCATAAAGCATCTCTGGGGATTCTAATCAATTTATTTATATGGCCACTTAAAGCTTGATGTTGTAAAAGGCGATGCAATGTGGCACTAAAAGTAAAGTGTCTCTAATATATCAAAAAGCATGAGAGTGGCATGCAAAAGAAGAAAGGCTGGTACTGACCTGTGTGAGTCCTTTTGTGGATTTTCAGGTTTTCTGACCTGGCAAAGACTTTCCCACAGCCAGGGAAGGGGCAGGGGAAGGGTTTTTCCCCTGTGTGGACTCTGATGTGGTTGACCAGTTTGTATTTGGCTTTGAAAGGCTTGCCTTCTCTGGCACACTCTTCCCAGAAGCAGATGTGGCTGGACTGCTCGGGTCCTCCAACGTGCTCCACGGTGACATGGGTGACCAGCTCGTGCATGGTGCTGAAAGTTTTGGAGCAATGTTTTTTGGGCAGCTCCTCTTCTTCTATCCACTTACAGATGAGTTCTTGTTTGATGGCTTGCCTCATGTATCTGAAGAAGGCTCCAGGTCCGTGGTGAGGAGCTAGGTTCATGTTCAGGTTCATGCCAGCGTAGCCTTGAAGAGAAGCGGAGGAGAAAGGATCTGTCCTAGACACTGATTGAGTGAAATGATCAGACCTGCTGCTGTACATATCTCCAGGTAGCCCCAATCTTATCTGTCCGTTTAGAGGTTGCCCACCTGGGGTTACATGGGAATGCTGCTCATGATGAGCTCCAGAGAAGTAGGGATGGTTTCCAGGCTCCGCGTGGTGGCCATGCTGCCCAGGGTAGCTGCTACCTGTCGTTGAGACAAACATGCCATGGTGAGAGGTTGCTGCAGAGTGTTGATCACTCAGCCCTGGCATCACTTGAACTGTCAGATCCCTGCCTATTAGAAAGTCCCTACCTGTAGGGATAGACTGAGCTGTGTAGGAGACAGCAGCAGCTGCTGAGGGAGCCGGGACAAATGCTCCTGGTGGACTGGAGGCAGCCTCAGCCTGGCCTGCCATATGATGGTGGTGCTGCTGGTGGTGGTGATGGTGGTGGTGGTTATGGGCAGGGCTGAGTTTGAGGGCCGCTGGATGGTGCCCCATGTGTTCTGGCCGGAATGCAGGACTTGGCCCTAGGCGAGAATCAGCAGCATACTCCCCAGGGTGCACATGAGCCATTGAGTACCCCGGGAAGCCTGTCATAGTCTGAGGGGGGTGGTGGTGGTGGTGGTGATGATGATGAGCCCCTGCCAAGTCTACTATTCTCAGCGCCGGGTTCCGTTTGGAGAATGCAGGGTGAGGGTCCATCACTGTGTTCCCCCCAAAGCCTCCACACTTATTGCAGCTAATTCTACAATCACCTGTCTGTGGGAAAAGAATAAAAGAAAAACTTTTTTTTTTCCCAAAAGTTTTTTTTTCAAGTTTTTTTTTTTTCTTTTATGTCTAAGTGGAATCCCCTACGCTTGAGAAGCAGCAGCAGGAAGCATTGAGGCACTGAATAGAGATTCACAGACACTGCTACTGCCCAGAGAGCTCAACAATAACCGCTCTCTATGATTGGCTATCTCCACATGATTGACGTCACCACTGACAGGTCCTGCTGGAGACTGAATGGATTAAGGAGGGGGTGGGGGGACTCAGCACTGCGCCTGCGCACAGCTGGGCACCATGCCTTGCTCCCCCCTCTCACAAACAACACTGTTGCCTGGTGTTTTCAGACACGCTTTTTCTTTTTTTCTTTTTTTTGTTCAAACAGACCAAAATTTGAAAGACAAAAACATAGAAGAAAATATTTTTACTATACACAACAAAGATATATATATATATATATATATATATATATATATATATATATATTTGCTAATGTACATTTTAAGGATCTGTGCCAGTTCTATGTGAATGCCAAGGCTATTGTTTCATGTGGCTTACCAATAGTAAAAATGTTTTTTTTTTTTTTTTTTTAACCGTTATTAAGCTGTAGTTTCCAAAATATGGAAGTATGCATATATCTTGAATCGTATGTATTTTAATATTTTAGTAACAAGTGAAATGATTTGCACGCAGGTTCTTTTTAATACGAAGTACTAGATAGTGGAGCGGTGTTTAGTTTATCACTTGCAGCAGAAAAAAATAAATATATAAATAAATAAATATATATATATATATATATATATATATATATATATATATATATAAAGAAAGAAAAAAATTATATACATATATGTATATATATATATATATATATATATATATATATATATATATATATATATATTTATATATTTATTTTTTTCTGCTGCAAGTGATAAACTAAACACCGCTTTTATATATATATAAAGAAAGAAAAAAATTATATACATATATGTATATATATATATATATATATATATATATATATATATATATTCTGTAATGTTGAGTGCCATAATTTTTACTGTCAAAAATATATATGTAATCTGTAATGTTGAGTGCCATAATTGTTACTGTCAAATATATATATATATATATATATATATATATATATATATATATATATATATATATACATACATATAATATATATATATATATATAAATAAATATATATATATACATATATGTATATCATTTTTTTCTTTCGTTATATATATATGTGTATATATATTATTTTTTTCTGCTGCAAGTGATAAACTAAATACTAAACACTGCTCCACTATCTCCATATATATTCTGTAATGTTGAGTGCCATAATTTTTACTGTCAAATATATATATATATATATATATATATATATATATATAATTTTTTTCTTTCTTATATATATATATATTCTGCAATGTTGAGTGCTATAATTTCACTGTATTAAATATATATATAACTAATAGCACCGATGCACTAATAGCACTAATAGCACTAATAGCACCGATTCTGACATCTGACATTTGCTGATATATCAAATGCGCAACTTCATGGAAAACTATTGATCATTAAAAAAAAAAAAAAAGTTTTGTTGAGATTTTGTATTACACATTGCAGTACATTTTACTGGACCATCTCAGCTGTCACTACTTACCTAGACGATATATTTTAGAATACACATAACATATCATATCGCTACCTACAATGAAAGGATCAGAATATATTGCACAAACAAAAAGTCACCCCTACATGAGATTTTTAAGATCCAGACTACAGAAAGATGTGAGTGTATGTCTCTGTAGAATATACAAACTCGTGTTCTCCTTCAAATTGGCCACATTAGACAAGCTGCATGTATTTACTAATTGATTTATTTAAGTAAATATGTTATAAGCCCCTCTGTGGAGGTATCGAAGTACAAACAGGTTCTCAAATCAATTATTGCTGTTTTACAAGTGATCAAACTGCATACGCAGCAATTGAATGTGCCTTAGCATATATATATATATATATATATATGTAAGTATATTATATATATATATAATATATGTAATTATTATTATTCATTTGCGTCTGAATTGTTGGATAAAACTCAGCAAAAGCAATTCGGCCTCTGCATCATACTTACACAAATGTAACATACCTACCTATTTATTGGCTGGAAATGGAAATGTAGAAGTAAATAGGCCGAAAAATACTCCTTTCCTTTGAGCTTAAAATTGTACAATATTGACAGATCGATATTCAGATACATGGATAACAGGAAATGTTGACACCACGTAATTTATCAATATCAAAAGCTGCATATAAGACAACGTTCTGTTGACGAATTCATTTCAGATTTTCCATCAGGGATAAATAAATAGTTGCAATTTATGGTATTTCTTCATTTAAAAGTGTCATTCGTATTTACACTTCACATGTTTCTCTGAGACATTAGAAATATATAGAATAGCACACACAAGAACCGTTGTGAGATGCAGAACAGCTTCTCCTCTTTATTGGAATGAAAAATGGGAATGATGGCATGTTACATTTTTACATGTTGTGTTAATGCAAAATAAAAAAAAAAGATGGGATTCAAATTCTTAGCAGTGGTAACTTTGAAGCCTGGAAATCAGTCAACTTTGTCGAGGTAACTTGTAGATTCAGCATGCGGACAGATATCTTACCTAATTATAATGTGGCCTGCTGCAAGCCTGGGGATTTCATAGATCGGTCTGTGCATGGGCCAGGGCCTCTTCTATGTGACTGCTCAGTGGAGACACAAAACATCTGGGCCAGTGGTCTGTTCTCTTATAGAAAATGCGTGAGATTTTTTTTTTTTATTATTAACAGCAACACATGCAAAAGGTGGAAACATCATACAAACAAAAATGTGATATCAAAAACATAAAGCAGATTTCTGGCCTTTGTCACCCCACTGGCCTTTGTCACCCCACTAATAATACTAACAATACTTCTTACTGGGCTCCTACACACACATTTTTCCATATCTGTTCCCATATCTGTTTTTGTTGTCTATGCATGCAACATACTTTATATCTATGTTGCACATCCAAATTGCATATATTGCACTTATACCATTAGCGTTTTCAGTTTTTTCCAGCATAAATGAAATAAATTATATGTGTGTGTGTATATCTGTGTGCTTGTGGTGGTGTGTGTATTAATATATATAGACACACACACATGTATATATATCTATAAAAATATATCAGACACACACACACATGTATATATATCTATAAAAATATATCAGACACACACACATATATATTTATATATATATATATATATATATATATATAGTCTCACTGAATTTATTTACGTACAGTTTAGATACTATTTATTGCCCAATAGCTGGGGTTGCTATTCGAGTTGCTCAATTAATGAACTTTTGAACTTTACTACAGCTTTAAATAAGTTTATATCTGAGTGCATATGTAATGGAATAGGGTACAGAGAGAGGCATACATGGCAATTTGAATTGCTCTGAATAACCTAGCTCTCAGCACCTTGTGTTTGCGGCACTCAGCTATGTTTTGCGCTCTAATTGCGTTAGTGGCGCTATATTAGCGTTAGACACCTAGGGAGTAGTAGGTGAGCGATCTGTCCTCCTTAGCCGAGGGTTTGGTGACAGATCAGCTTTCAGATTAAGGTATATCTGTCAAATGAGGCGTCAGTCACCACCAGCCGCACTGCTCAGGGCTCATTGTGCAGAGACCTGGTAGCCACCACATTGTTAAAGCATGGTATCCCTAGTAAGGATGGTACATATCATGTAAACCCCATCAGCGAGATCAAAGAGTTCTTTTTTAATAAGATCCAATACATGTCAAACCTCATTCCAATCAAATCGTCCGTAAATGAATTCCAGATGAATATGTCATAGAGTAATGTGACAATGCAGTCAAACAGGGTCAGGGGTGGATGTTACAATGAGAGAGCCGTCAAATATTAATTCTAGGAGCTCCAAATGAATGACCAGCGAGCGGGATTAAGCACATGCTAGTGGTGGGGTGTTATGTCAGTGATTTGTGTTGGTTGCAAGTTAACTGGCAAACAAAGCTCCAGAAATATATGGTCCCCTCTGAGCCTCCACCAGGGCATATTTTATACTTACTTGGGATCTTCATTATATTTTCCTGCCTGCTAGGAGGATGCAGCAAGCCATCCTGTATTACTCTGAGCAATGCTATAAGAGCTGGTGCAGAGTCCATCCTGGAAAATTGAAACAGATTTGGATGTTTTAATAAGTAATACAGCAAGTCCATTTCCTCTGACTGTTTAATAATGCACGTTTTATTGGATCTGGATGTACTTTGCCAAATCCAAATGGTATGGCACACATTTGAAGCATGACCAGTCTCTGCATGCAGATTTCCCAGAAGGATTTCTGACTATGATTTTCAATGTACTGGTCATGTTTCCACTTACTGATGGCACACAGCTAGGGATTCCTGCTCGCATTCCTTTGGATTTTGTGCTCTTCTTAGTACAAGGCTCGACTGTAAACCTGGTTACAAGGCACGCAGTCAACTTCACTTACAACTGATGTACTATACATACACACACCATGAAAGACAGTTATTCTACATTTACATTAAACTAATTTGCACTGTATCCATATTGCATAGTCTAATGTTGTATATAGGATATCAAATATACACACACACCATAAAAGACAGACATTCTACATTTACATTAAACTCATTTGCACTGTATCCATATTGCTGATAGTCTAATGTTGTATATAGGATATCAAATATACACACACACCATAAAAGACAGACATTCTACATTTACATTAAACTCATTTGCACTGTATCCATATTGCTGATAGTCTAATGTTGTATATAGGATATCAAATATACACACACACACCATAAAAGACAATTATAATTAAACTCATTTGCACTGTATCCCTATTGCTGATATGCTAATATTTTATATATGATATCAAATACACACACACCCTAAAAGACAGACATTCTACATTTCCATTAACCTAATTTGCACTGTATTCATATTGCTCATATGCTAATGTTGTATATAGGATATCAAATGCACACACCATCAATTTTTTTTTATAGGATACCAAATGCACACACACAAGCCAAATAATCCATGTATTCCTCACTGGTATTAAATTAATGTGCTCCACACACTCATATTTCTGATAGAATATTACTTTTTTGTGTATCAGATAGTAAACACATATATACCACACAAGCCATGTCAGTGATATATAAATCTATATAAGTATATCTCTCTCTCTCGCATCCCTTTGCCTTTACAATAGATAGATAGATAGATAGATAGATAGATAGATAGATAGATAGATAGATTGTATTTATATATATATTAATTTTCCCAACTGTATAGTAAAGGCAAAGGGGTGGGCCTAAAGAAAACCTACTAAGGTGATCTCCACGTATAGAGGCTAATTTACTAAAGGTGAGAATGTTTACACAATAAATTCTGTAATTTCACTTTAATTAGCCAATCATATGTAAAGCATATTCCTCTTCGCTTCTTTTACCTGCACATGATTAGATAATTGAAGTCAACCTTCACATAATTAATTGTGTAAATTTCCTCAACTCTTTTAGTAAATCAGCCAAGAGTCTATAAATGAAAACCCATGTAATAGTACTAAGGCTATAAATAATAATACTACTGATAATACTATATGTCAGTATCTGTTCTTGCATATAGATCCATATGTCAGTTCATTTTCCAGTAGCAATATTTGTGCTGCGTTTTAAATGGAGCATTTGTTGTCAATTTTGTAGAGTTGAACTTTGCGCTGTGCTTTGTGTCCAATTCTAAAACGCATCATTTGGTCTACATATGTTTGAAATATTCCTCGGCGTGAATAGAGCGAGAACGGGTCATAGAACTGGGAATTGACGATGTAGGCTATTTCCTTTACAGAAGTTTTGGGAATATGAGATTAAGGGAAGGGAAAAAGAGAGACAGAGAGAGAGAGAAAGAAAGAAAGAAAGAAAGAAAGAAAGAAAGAAAGAAAGAAAGAAAGAAAGAAAGAAAGAAAGAAAGAAAGAAAGAAAGAAAGAAAGAAAGAAAGAAAGAAAAAAAGAGAATAAAACAAATACCTAACCATATGTGCCATAGCAGCTATGTGTATATAAAAGAGAAAGAAAGAAAGAAAGAAAGAAAGAAAGAAAGAAAGAAAGAAAGAAAGAAAGAAAGAAAAATAATAAAACACATACCTAACCATATGTGCCATAACAGCTATCTATATATATATAAAAGAGAAAGAAAGAAAGCAAGGAAGAAAGAAAGACATACCTAACCATATGTGCCTAGCAGCTATCTATATATATAGTACTGTACTTTTTTTTCGGACTTCAAAAGACATCAATGCGAAGTAAATGAATGGAAAAGTGTTCTTATAGGGAACAAGTTGCTGCTGTTGACACTTTTGGACGTGTCTCATATAACAGCACCTGGATAAACTTGTGGCAATGTTTGGTCAGACAAGGCAGGTCCATATGTAAGTGTGAAGACAGGCTAATGATGGGGCAAACCTTCCGTCCTATGATTGTACATAAAGCATCTCTCTATTCACTGGACACAGAAATCAAAACGTTTCCTAGCTTTTCTTCTTTACTTCTCCATCCTCTGGACTCACCATGTGCACATGTGGTTGGTCTGGGGTCAGGGGTCAAACTCTAAGGCATTTCAAAAGTCGGTGACTTCAATAGATGGATCCTTCAACACTATCTAGAGGCAGTAACTGCATTTCCAGCAACAGAAAATACAAATAATAAAAAAAAAAGGCAAGGAAGGGCCTATGTTCTGTGTGTCTCTTTAAAAACAAAAGGCAGCAGCACACACACAAGTCTAGATTGCAGAGATCATTAACTTCGCACTTCTTGGCACTCATCATCATCTTGCTTGTGCTTTACCCTAAAAAAAAAAGATTGCAAACCCAAATGTATCTGCTAATTTGGCATTATTTCGCATTAGAGCGGAGAACAATCAGATCCTCCCCCATTATGGAGAATAAAACAATCGCAGACTTAATTAAATCTGATAAGCTCCTTTAAAGCTCTCCTTGCCTTCACCAGTATCTGTCTAGCTGGATGTGACCTGTTTGCCCTCCATAAATACATGAAATCATGTGTCTTGTCATCCCCCATAGGTGGAGATGGAAGAGAACCCTTGTGTCAATGCATCATATATAGACTTTGGAAACTCAGCAAACAAGTGTAAAACGTATTAATCAGTGCGGACAATGGAGCTGATAATTAAATATAAAAGCCAACGAATTGATTCCTTTTTTTTTCTCCCCTCCATCCTAATTTTCCATCCCCAGGCAATGCTAAAATGAGGGAATCTTTTCAAAGCTGTAACGGAAGCTTGTTCTTCCCATTCCCACATCCCATTGGCATGGAAATAGAGCCCCCTAACCTATTCTCACCTTGGATATTCTTTTTCTTACTGATTATTGCTATTAAAGGCTGACACAAAAGATTTTCTGAACAAACAATCCATGTGAAAGGCTATCTGTAATGGCTGGCCCATCTACATGAAAGGGGATGGAAATGGGGCTGGTCAGGGCTAGGCTATGTACAGAGAGCTGGCCTCACCACTGCTGGCCCCCAGCCTGTCTTACCGTGCCTACTCCTCCACCTGTTGCCAAATGGCCTTCAGATCTTCCCAGGACATGAGGGGTGACACCAGCACCCTTTGCTGCTCCTCCATGCTGTCATCCTTCATTTCTTCCTTTTCTGGCTTTCTGAAATCAGTTAGGAGAAATCATGATGAGGCAGAAATGAGCCGTCAGGATGATATTTTAATGGCTTATATTGTCACGTTGGTGCATGTGGCTTTGAACTAGCACAGCTCTCCTTCCCTGCAGAGAGCGCCGCAAATCCCACTTGATAACTTCTGCAACTTTTTTTTCCTCTCTCCTGTAAGTTTAGACACATTCCCTAAATATCAATTAACTGACCTTCATTGTAATGGAGCTCCACACCTCTCCTGATCAATCAGGGGATGTACATGTGGACATCTGCTTGGATGTCAATAGTACTATGAGCTCTCATATGTATGGGGATGACTGTACACATATATGTCACACATATAGGTGAATAACTGTCTGCATGTGTGTACATATGTGTGTGTGCAGTAGGGACACACACACATGTATATATATATATATATATATATATATATATATATACCGAGAGAGAGAGATAGAGAGACTGCATATGTATACATGATATATGTATGTAAATTAGTGTTTGCATTTGTATACATGTGTGTCTGTATATGATAGACATTTACATATATATGTGAATGACTGTTTGCATGTGTATACATACATGCGTGTGTATTATTGCCCCGAACGACTGTATTATTTGTATACATATATGTGTGTGTGCCATGGACCATATATATGTGAAGGCCTGTTTGCATATATATATATAGATATATCTATATCTATATGTGTGTGTGTTTTATGGACCTTTACACACACACACACACACACACACACACATATATATATATATATATATATATATATATATATATATATATATATATATATGAACGACTGTTTGTATGTGTATACATCTTTCTGTGTATACAGGTATTATGGACCTTTAGATATATATGCAAATGACTGGCTTGCATGTGTATACATATGTGTGTGTTATATGGGTATTTACATATATATGTAAATGACTGTTTGCATGTGTATATATATATATATATATATATATATATATATGTGTGTGTTTTTTAATATATATATTTATATATATATATGTCTTTTTGCATGTGAATACACATATATATATGCGTGTGTGTGTGTTTATGGATCTTTACATATATGCGAATGCCTGTTTGCATATACACATATACAAATGTGTGTGTGTGTGTGTGTGTGTTTTATGTACCTTTAGATATATATGTGAACAATTGTTTGCATGTCTACACATACGTGTGTGTGTGTGTATTATGGGTATCTACATATGTGAATGACCGTTTGCATGTGTGTGTTTTTTTTATGGATATATATATATACATATATATATATATATATATATATATATTAGGCTTCATATATATGTATGTTTGTTTGCATGTGTAGTATACATATATATGCATGTGTGTGTTTTTATGGACCTTTACATATATATGTAAACGATTGTTTGCTTGTCTACAATGTGTGTGTATTATTATGGGTATATGCATATATATGTGAATGATTGTTTGTATCCAATATATATTACAAAATAAAGAGACTGTGAGTGTGCCACCCCATTCCTCTGGCAGTGTACCCAGGATGCGATGTGTACATGGTGTGTACCGTTCTCTATCACCATCCCGGTATGCCAGGCAGAATATGCAGTGAGCAGGAATGCTGATCTCCACCGCCCTGGAATGTGGCTTCTCATCACTGGCTTTTATGAATAGGATATGTTAAGTGAGACCATTTCTATTTTAATTAAAGTGCTACCTGCCCTGCACTGTTTACAAAGTATTCCTTTTGAAAAGACGGCCTAAAGTTTCTTTGTGAATGAGGAGTGAGAGTTTGGAGTTTGGATTCTGCTGCTGCAAGGATTCATTGAGGCAGCTAACAAAGGCTAAATGGAATGATTCCGATCCTGCTTCAGCTTTTTTAGGCTTCTATTACTAGAAAATAATTACAGCTAATGAATATGCAGAGGAGGGAAGAATGGCTGCATAAATAAAAGGCTAGGGACATTCTGCAATGCTCAAATACAAAGTGCTGCCAGGGACATTCTACATTTAAAAAAAAGTCCTGCCAGGGATACTCTACATTAGTCTGATAAAGAGCCCTGCCATGGACATTCTACAATTATTAGATAAAACGTCCTGCCAGGGACATTCTACCATAGTCAAATAAAGAGTACTGCCAGGGACACTCTTCAATATTTAGATAAAGGGTGCTGCCAGGGACACTCTTAAATATTTAGATAAGGGGTGCTGCCAGGGACACTCTTCAATATTTGGATAAGGGGTGCTGCCAGGGACACTCTTCAATATTTAGATAAAGGGTGCTGCCAGGGACATTCAAATAAAAAGTCTTGTCAGGGATACTCTACATTAGTCAGATAAAGAGTCCTGCCAGGGACACTCTGCAATTGTCAAATAGTATCAAATACAATAATCAAATAATTCCAGGGACATACTACAATAGTCAGGTAAAAAGCCCTGCATGGGGAGATTCTGCAAAATTCTGGTAAAAAGTTCCTCCGGGGACATTTTTCAATAGCCAAACAGAAGTCTACAGCCTGGGACATTCTACAATAGTCAGATAAAGGGTTCTACAAGTGATATTCTGCAATGTCTAAATAAAAATGTCTGACATTCTGCAATATTCAGATACAAAGTTGTGCCTGGGATATTTATCAATAATCAGATAAAGGGTACTGCAATAGATATTCTGCAGTGTTTAGATAAAAAGGGCTGCCATGGACATTCTACAATATTCAAAATAAGGGTACTACCAAGGATATTCCTAAAGGACATTCTACAATATTCAGAATAAGTGTACTACCAAGGATGTTCCTAAGGGACATTATACAATATTCAGAATAAGTGTATTACCAAGGATGTTCCTAAGGGACATTATACAATATTCAGAATAAGTGTACTACCAAGGATATTCCTAAGGGACATTCTACAATATTCAGAATAAGGGTACTACCAAGGATATTCCTAAGGGACATTCTACAATATTCAGAATAAGGGTACTACCAAGGATATTCCTAAGGGACATTCTACAATATTCAGAATAAGTATACTACCAAGGATATTCCTAAGGGACATTCTACAATATTCAGAATAAGGGTACTACCAAGGATATTCCTAAGGGACATTCTACAATATTCAGAATAAGTATACTACCAAGGATATTCCTAAGGGACATTCTACAATATTCAGAATAAGGGTACTACCAAGGATATTCCTAAGGGACATTCTACAATATTCAGAATAAGTGTACTACCAAGGATGTTCCTAAGGGACATTCTACAATATTCAGAATAAGGGTACTACCAAGGATATTCCTAAGGGACATTCTACAATATTCAGAATAAGTATACTACCAAGGATATTCCGAAGGGACATTCTACAATATTCAGAATAAGGGTACTACCAAGGATATTCCTAAGGGACATTCTACAATATTCAGAATAAGTGTACTACCAAGGATATTCCTAAGGGACATTCTACAATATTCAGAATAAGTGTACTACCAAGGATATTCCTAAGGGACATTCTACAATATTCAGAATAAGTGTACTACCAAGGATATTCCTAAGGGACATTCTACAATATTCAGAATAAGGGTACTACCAAGGATATTCCTAAGGGACATTCTACAATATTCAGAATAAGGGTACTACCAAGGATATTCCTAAGGGACATTCTACAATATTCAGAATAAGGGTACTACCAAGGATATTTCTAAGGGACGTTCTACAATGTTTAGAAAAAAGTAGCGCAAGGGACATTCTACAATATTCAAATAGAAAGTCTTTAGGGATTTTCTGCAAGAGTCAGATAAAAAGTACTACCAGGGTCAATCTTTTATAGTCAGATAAAAGTCTAACTAGGGGCACTGGAATCAGGGATGCCTATGGCAGCCTCCAAGTCTACTTTCCAGCCTAGTCTGGGCTAATGCAAAGTCACATATTCACACCATGGAAAAAAAAAAAGAAAAAAAAAAAAAGAAAACACTTTAATATATGGTCATGGCTGCTTTTGTACACAGGACAAAGAGAATATATGGTCATAGACAGGTTAATCGAGCTTTGCTGCAGGAAAACAAGCAAGTGTTGTATGTTTTGCACTGAATGCAAAGGTCTGTATTTTCCAGAGCAAATCAAAGGGAGTGTTAGTCCTTTTCCTGCTCACTCATCTGAAGGTAAGTACATTTTCTCTGGCGATCAAAAACCTGGTCACTAACAAAGGCAGGCAATGCTGCTTCCACCGTCCTGGTGTGGCTAGTTGGGGAAATTTCAATAATTCTGACAAGGGTGACTGATTTGTGAACTAAAAAAAAAAAAAAAAAAAAAAAAGGTCAGGAAATTTACACTGCTCCACTTCCAATCGAAAAAAAAGAGAGGGCAATATATATATATATATATATATATATATATATATATATATATATATATATAATCCCAAACATACATAAAATAAAATATAAAAAAACGGAGAAGGCAAAATTGAACCAAATAAACCGACAGGAAAAAAAATAATGGCAAACTGAAAAAAAAATCACAAATAATAAAAAAAAATAAAAATAATAAAAAAAAAAAAAGATTCTCACCCACCTGTGCTGTGATGGGTACAGAATACAAGCATTGAAAAATGGCAAGACATGGAAATGAAATCCAGAAAATTCACCTCCATGGAAATTGTAAGCATACTGATGGACTCGTATATGGAGGTTGGGTAGGTGAGAAGGAATCTCAGGACAGGAGGCAATATTGTGAAAATTAAAGGGAGTGTCGGTCTAGGATGAAAACAGCAAGAATAAGATGTGGAGAAATGAAGTAAAGGGGTTCTTGGAAGAATTTTTTTTTTCCCCCTCCTGTAGAATTTGGGCAGGGAGGAAAAAAAAAAAAAAAAGTTGCTACTCCTAAAAACATTGTTTGTCATCAAGCGGTGTCAGCCTCCCTTACAATACCTGGGATTGATGAGCAGAGGCGGCCAATCAGGAGGCGTCTGGGACTCTGGGAGTCCTTAGTTGGAGAGGTGGGGGTGAAGGGGGGAGAGGGACAGAACCAATGGGCGCTGACGTCCATCCGCACGTGACTCCGCCCCCTCCTCCCATTCATCAAGGGGGGAACGAGTCGTCCTTTCAATTCATTTATCTGCAGGAATGATTGCCGCTATCAGTCTCCAGCTCAACGCCCGGCTGAGGAGGTGAAAGTTTCTCCCCAGGAAGATAAACCGCAAAAAGACAATATTGTGCAGGAAAGAGAAAAAAAAAAGAGGAGAGGAGGAAAGAAAGAGAAAAAAAAAAGAGGAGAGGAGGAAAGAAAGGAGTGCAAAGAAAAAAGTGCCTTTCCCACAAGAACATTCCCATGCAAAGATCCCATCGTGACAAGTTGTGCTGAGATCTTGGTCGCCCATGTGAAGGAGGAGGAGAAGATCTCGATCGGTGTCCTCCTGTGTGTTGGCCCTCTTGTTTATCTGCTGCACTAAGCGCCGACCACCATGCTCCTGGACGCCGGACCCCAATACCCAGCCATAGGGGTCACCACGTTCGGCTCTTCCCGACACCATTCCACCGGAGACGTGACGGAGCGCGAGGTGAGCTTGGGCATCAACCCCTTCGCCGACGGTATGGGCGCCTTCAAGATCAACCCCGGCGGGCATGAGCAGACGGCGTTCACCTCTCAGGCTCCGGGCTATGCCGCCGCCGCTCTGGGCCACCACCACCACCCTGGTCATGTCAGCTCCTACTCCAGTGCCGCCTTCAACTCCACCCGGGACTTTCTATTCCGAAACCGGGGCTTCGGGGAAGCCGCCAGTGCCCAGCACAGCCTCTTCGCCTCGGCGGGGGGGTTCGGGGGACCTCACGGACACACCGACGCCACCGGACACCTTATCTTCCCGGGGCTACACGAGCAAGCTGCAGGACACGGCTCACCCAACGTGGTGAATGGGCAGATGAGGCTGGGCTTCTCCGGGGACATGTATGGACGACCCGAGCAGTATGGACAAGTCACCAGCCCCAGGTCCGAGCACTATGCCTCCACCCAACTCCATGGCTATGGCCCTATGAACATGAACATGGCTGCCCACCATGGAGCCGGGGCCTTCTTCAGATACATGAGGCAACCCATCAAGCAAGAACTCATCTGTAAGTGGATTGAGCCCGAGCAACTGTCCAACCCCAAAAAGTCATGCAATAAAACTTTCAGCACCATGCACGAGCTGGTCACCCATGTCACCGTGGAGCACGTTGGAGGACCCGAGCAATCCAATCATATCTGCTTCTGGGAAGAGTGTGCCAGAGAAGGCAAGCCTTTCAAAGCCAAATACAAACTGGTCAACCACATCAGAGTCCACACAGGGGAAAAACCCTTCCCCTGCCCCTTCCCTGGCTGTGGGAAAGTCTTTGCCAGGTCAGAAAACCTGAAAATCCACAAAAGGACTCACACAGGTACCCACTTTTTATTTCACCTCCCCCCCCCCCACAAAACTCCTACTTTTTTTTATTACTATCACTATTATAACTACCACGATATTACTACTTTTATCTTATTCCTACCACTATAATATTATTTTTTATTATAACTACCACTATGTTATTATATTTATCTTATTATTACCACCACTATAACATGCTTTTGTATTATAACTACAACTATATTATTATTTTTTATCTTATTACTACCACTATACTCTTCTTTTTTCATTATAACTACCACTATATTACCTATTTTATTATTACTACCACTATACTATTCTTTTTTCATCATAACTACCACTATATTACCTATTTTATTATTACTACCACTATACTATTCTTTTTTCATCATAACTACCACTATATTACCTATTTTATTATTACTACCACTATACTATTCTTTTTTCATCATAACTACCACTATATTACCTATTTTATTATTACTACCACTATATTACTTATTTTATTATTACTACCACTATACTATTCTTTTTTCATTATTACTACCACTATATTACTTATTTTATTATTACTACCACTATACTATTCTTTTTTCATCATAACTACCACTATATTACCTATTTTATTATTACTACCACTATACTATTCTTTTTTCGTTATAACTACCACTATATTACTTATTTTATTATCACTACCACTATATATATATATTTTTCAATTTTATGGTAACTATCACTATATTATTATTCATTTATTTTCACTATCACTATAATTTTTTTTGCTTTTACATTTTATTGTAACCATCACTATAGCAGTAGATTTATCTCATTATACCTACCACTGTATTATTTTCACTTTACTTGTGTTGCATTTTTTGTGTTGTTCATAATGGCAACACTCAACGAATGCCAAAATTTTCTCTTCGTGACCTAGCTATATATATATGTGTGTGTGTATATATATATATATATATATGTGTGTGTATATATATATATATATATGTGTGTGTGTGTATATATATATATATATATATATATATATATATATATATATATATATGTGTGTGTGTGTATATATATATATATATATATATATATATATATATATATATATAAATGTGTGCATATATATATATATATCGTTTTTAATTTGTGTTAAGCTCCATGCATTACTCTGATTTGAATATGCTCTAGCACATTTTTCTATATCCATGTATCCGTTTTTTTTTCTCTATAGTTGAGCTGCCTAGAAATATTATTCTGTTTCCCATCGTGATTTTATTTCTAGTTGCTCTTCTAGCAGAAAAAAAAAAAAAAAAAAAAGATAAACTTGTCTACTTGTCAAATCTGCCTGAGAGGTGGATAACCTTAATTGTATTACAGCGGAAAATTGTGCTAAATATTCAATTATCCAATTTTCACTCGGAATTGACAAATATTTGTTAAAAAATCGAGTTAGGGGATCGTGCCATCAATCAAAGCAATGCTACCGAAGTCTGGGGGAAATCTGGGGGTTTGACAGTGGTTGTGTGTTATTGTGTCTGTGTATAAGGGAGGGGGGGGGGTAGTTGTGTACGTTTTTTTTTTTTTTTGTTTGTTTGTTTTAGTCATTTGTTTTTATAGTTGTCTTAGTACTTTTTTTTCTCCTTTTAAACACTCAAGTATATTATAAGTCTGCGGAATTGGAAATAAATATGCAACCCATACAGAATGATACAATTGTGACATGTTTATTTTTATATAGAGCAATCTTGGAGTGATTGATGACAAATATATATACATAAAAAATATAATAATTGAAGCAAATTTGCTTATATAAATAACTGCATGGATAAGTTTTTTTTTTTTTAATACAAAGAAATGTTCTAGTTGCATTTCCCAGGCTTTACTATGTGTTGGAATATTTAAAGCAGACACAGATTGTGATGTATGTATCTTTTTTGCTTTGTTTTTATGCATTAGGTGAGAAGCCCTTTAAGTGTGAGTTTGAAGGCTGTGACAGACGATTTGCAAATAGCAGCGACCGTAAAAAACACATGCACGTCCACACTTCAGACAAGCCCTATCTGTGTAAAATGTGTGACAAGTCCTACACCCACCCGAGCTCCCTCAGAAAACACATGAAGGTAACTTAACATCTCTCCATGCCATAGACAGAGCAGAGAGCCTTGTGCTGCCTCTTACAACTATAGTGATCCTTATGATTGTGGCTAACTATCATCACTGTGCCAAGCTGGTTGACTACAATTGCCTGTATGCCACCACATCCCCAAACAAGGTTTCTCTAGCCACTAAAATATACCAAAACTCTCAAGTAGGTAAAGTTGTGTTCTCTGCCTTGTTTATTTTACTATCCAAGCTGCAGGGAGAGTTTGGCATCCTAGTTCCCACTGTCCAGGTTTTCAGCACTGGATGAAGCCTCCTTTTGTGTAGGCAAACCACTGTGCAAGCCACAAAAAAGCTTTTCTGATATGACAGACCGTCTCCAATCTCTTGTATTCCATTGTGATCTTACTGAAATAAGAAATAAGGGATCCTAAGGGGAACCCCAGAAGATCAGTCATCAGTTTTTTTTATTTATTTATTATGGGGGTTATCTATTTATTATAGATATCTTTCTATTTATTACAGGGGTTGTCTATTTATTATAGAGTTGCTCCTATTTATTATAAGGGTTATCTGTTTATTATAGATTTCTTTCTATGTATTACAGGGGTTGTCTATTTATTATAGAGTTGTTGTTCCTATTTATTATGGGGGTTATCTGTTTATTATAGATTTCTTTCTATGTATTACAGGGGTTGTCTATTTATTATAGAGCAGTTCCTATTTATTATGGGGGTTATCTGTTTATTATAGATTTCTTTCTAGTTTTTACAGGGGTTGTCTACTTATTATAGAGTAGTTCCTATTTATTATGGGGGTTGCCTATCTATTGTAGAGGCTTTTTTGTTTATTATGTTTTTTTCCCTATTTATTGGAGGGGGGGGGGAGTCTATTTAGTAGGGGGGGGTCTATTTATTATAGAGGATTTCTGCTTATTAGTGGGGTCTATTATTGTTGAGTTTTTCTGTTTAGTGTGTGTGCGTGGGGGGGGGGGGGGATGGGTGTCTATTTATTATAGAGGTTTACTGCTTATTAGTGGGAGTTTGTCTATTTTTATAGATGTTTCTGTTGTCTATTTATTATAAGGGTTCTCTGTTCATTATGACGGTTGCCTATTTATTATAGAGGATTTCTGCCTATTGGGGGAGGGGGGGAGACTTGTCTCTTTTTTATTGAGGTGTAAGGGGGGTTGTCGATTTATTGTGAAGCTTTTCTATTTTTTATTATGAAGCTTATGGGGGTTGTCCTTTCATTATGGAGGTTTTCAATTTATTATGAGGAGGAGGGGGGGGGGGTCTGTTTATTATGGAGGTTTTCTATTCAATATGGGGGGGGGGTATGTTTATTATGGAGGTTTTCAATTTAGTATGGAGCATTTCTAGATACTATGGGGTTTTCTATATGGGGGTTTTCTATTTATTATGGAGTTTTCTTTTTTGTTTATTATGGAGGATTTCTATAACTGGGTTTTCTACTTATTATGGAGTTGACTTTTTTTTATTATTATGGAGGATTTCTATAACTGGGTTTTCTACTTATTATGGTGTTGACTTTTTTTTATTATTATGGAGGATTTCTATAACTGGGTTTTCTATTTATTGTGGAGTTTTCTTTTTTTTATTATTATGGTGGATTTCTATAACTGGGTTTTCTATTTATTATGGAGTTTTCTTTTTTGTTTATTATGGTTGATTTCTATAACTGGGTCTTCTGTTTATTATGGAATTTTCTTTTATATCTATGTTGGGGGATTTCTATTTTTTACTGGGTTTTCTGTTTATTATGGATTTTTTATTTATTTATTATGAGGGTTATTTATTTAATTATAGAGGGTTTTATACATATGCATTCTTCTTTTATTTTCTTCTATTGGTTGAACTAGATGGACTCTTTTTTGGATGTCTTTTTTTCAGTTTTTAGCTCTCTTTGTCCTGGTAAATGTAGATCTTTTAAGGGATCTGGTTGATTGCTATGTGTCTGATTCATTTTTTTTTCCCTTTCTATAGGTCCACGAATCAACTTCCCAGGGGTCCCAACCTTCTCCAGCAGCCAGCTCAGGCTATGAATCTTCAACGCCCCCAACAATCGTGTCTCCTACTTCAGAAAACCAGACCACAAGTTCCTTATCCCCTTCCTCCTCAGCAGTACATCACACGTCCAGTCACAGCACGCTCTCATCAAATTTTAACGAATGGTACGTTTAAACACATATTTAAAAAAAAAAAAAAAGAAAAGACTTCCAGAGATTAATGAACACTTCGAATCTAATCCTAAAGCTGCCGGGACGGAATAACAATGAAGAATGAGACCCTTTTTGCTATTTTCTTCAGGCTTGGTAGAAAAAAAAAAAATATAAGGGGATTGTAGAGTGCATGAGAAGAGTTTGCCAGGCCAAATGCCAACCGTGTAGGGTTTAATGAACCACTAATTAGAGGTCTCAATCTGCATGTCTTTTCAGGCGGCCTTTTTTTTTGTAAATACAGAAGTATTAGTTGAAAAAAATGTACTGTTGATTTTGTAAATAGCTATATTACAAGTGAAAGGGGTATGTGGAATTGTGATCACTGCATATATGTGTTTTTTTGGGGTGGGGTGCAGAGGGAAAGGAAGCAAGCTCTTTTTTTTTTTTCCATGGATGGCAAGAATGTTCTAGTAAATGTGTACCCAAATGTGAAATACATTGTACCCTTCCAAGTCTAAGCGTCCACATAACAGACTATTTACTGGTTTCAGTGTGCTTTTTTTCCCTGTATAAAGTGCAAGCTCTTCGTCCCAAAGTCCAGTCCGGTTTTTTAGTGCAGTGATATCTTGTTACACGTCATGTCAATTAATTGGTACAGTGCAAGCCTGGATCTCTTTATGTGTCAATCTGTTACATTTTGTTTATGTAAAGTGATATTAAAATATACAAAAAAAAAAAACTATAATATCTGTCCATTGCTTTTGGCATAAAGTGACCTCCTAATGTATGATCATTTTCATTTTTATCTATATACATATATATATATATATATATATATATATATATATATATATATATATATATGCCTCACTTCTACATGGTGACACAACATTCAATACTTATGGCTAGATTCAATCGTATGTCAATTTTTAGTTCCAGAAGCTGTATGGTAATATTTCGTACATGATATAAAGACTATGAAAATCTCAGTATGTTGTGGTAGGAATACTTATTTAATTAACGACCCCCCCCCCCCCCATTTCAACTTTAGATTGCTAGCAGTAAGTACTAGACAAGTATTTTTTTTTTTTTGTAATCTTCTATATATAGATTCATTTAGGTCCCCTAGTGAGGTTACTACATTGGGTAAATAGCACTTAGTAAATTCTCAGTTTCCATGCTTTATGCTATGGCCTTATACAATTCAAAGGATTCCCTTAGTACAAGAACATTTCTGAGACAGTTTTAACTATATTATATAAATCACTGAAATTGCGACGTAATTTATAGTACTACAAATTGAATATTTTCCCCCCTCCCATAAAGTTGTGTGATTGTTGTAAATCACTACCCCCAATATTGCCCTTAACCTATTTTCAATGCACATTATTGCCCATTAAAGCTAGTTCAGGTTTAGTTCAAGTCCAGCAGCACTTTTTTTTTTTTTTGACTGCCTTAAGTACTGATTTTTATCTATATCAATTACTTGGGATGCTGTTATCATTATAGAGCTTTCCTTGCTTATTAAAAAAAAAAAAAAAAAAGATAAAAAGCAAGACACAATGATTGTATGTAAGTTGATTATCTGTCTTTTATTTATTCCTAATTTCCTTAAGAAATTCGTTCCATTGACTGGCGATGATACAGTACATTTGTAAATGAGGAGGCAATATAAAATATGTAAATGGCTTGTGCTTAATGAGTGTTTCAGAACGCCTTTTCTGGAAATCAGATCGTCTTTTGTTGTAGTTTGATAGATTTTTGGAAGCTATATGATGCTATGCTCTAACTAGTAGCCAGGCTTGCTGGAGAGAGGTGCCTATTGTTCCATCTTGTAGGCAGCACTGTAGTCCTATTAAACAGATCCTGACATCTACTCTTCTTGTTATGTATGGAAGTTTTTCAAGTTCTAAGGGAACAGGCACAGCAAGGATCATTCATATGGCCTTGTGTGCAGCTCCCCTTGCACCATTACTGATGGGAGTGCAAGCTTTCTAATGGGCCTCTCTGTCTCTCTAGACTGATTTAACACTTTGAATTATGAACTTGTTTTCTGATAACTGCTTAAGAGAATTATTGACATTCCAGCACAAGAATCCGTTTTACTGCTCTCAAGGAGAGGGAAATAAAAAAAAGCTCAAGTCATATTTTCCAGGGTGAAGCAGCCCAGAGGAGGATGCATGGAGTCATTGCTGCAGAGGGGAACAGCGCCACCTTGTTTTTAGGAACAATGCATGGCAGTGTATACACAGTTCTTCTAGTTCATAATGCTACGTCAAAGCTGTGCTTACATCACAATTGTTATGTAGTGGTCCTATCCATTTATATAATGTCACCTAGGCCAGTGTCTTTGTGAATAACTAAACTTTGATGAGGAATTGAGAAGTAGAGGGCCAGTAATAATGCTTATTGTGAGATGTGCTGTATTATATATTGTCTGAGGTTGTAAAAGGGTGTTTGATAGGCGATCACGTGTTTGCCAACATCGAGAGAGTGTAAAAAGAATATTATAGATAACATTAGGAGTAAATATTCAGTTACCTAGACACGAAGATAGGCTGTTAAAAATGAAAGAGAGAGGGTGGAGAATGAGAGAGAGTGAGAGAGAGAGGGGGGAAGAGAAAGAGAGAGAGGGGGAAGAGAGAGGGGGAGAGAAAGAGAAAGAAGGAGAGAGAGAGAGAGGGGTCGAGAGAGGGGTCGAGAGAGAGTGGGGGAAGAGAGAGAAGGGGGAAGAGAGATTGGGGGAAGAGAGATGGGTCGAGAGAGAGAGTGGGGGAAGAGAGAGAAGGGGGAAGAGAGAGGGGTCGAGAGAGAGATTGGGGGAAGAGAGAGAAGGGGGAAGAGAGAGGGGTCGAGAGAGAGAGAGTGGGGGAAGAGAGAGAAGGGGGAAGAGAGAGGGGTCGAGAGAGAGTGGGGGAAGAGAGAGGGGTCGAGAGAGAGATTGGGGGAAGAGAGAGAAGGGGGAAGAGAGAGGGGTCGAGAGAGAGAGAGAAGGGGGAAGAGAGAGGGGTCGAGAGAGAGAGAGAGAGTGGGGGAAGAGAGAGGGGTCGAGAGAGGAGGGGAGAGAGGAGAGGGAGAGGGGGAAAGAGAATGAGCGAGGGGTTGGGGGAGAGATAATACAGTAGATATTTGGCTGCTCATTGATAGGTGATAAAAAAGTTTAGATCTATATCGATGGATAGCTAGACAGACCGGCCGACAGAAAAAAAAGAATAAAGAGATGAAGAAAGAGGAGGGAAAAAGAGAGGAGAAAGAAAAGACAGATAGATAGATAAACAGACAGAAAGAAAGATAATTGAGAGATGATATACAGCGATAGATAGATTATAAAAAGGGGGAGACAGGTAAAGAGAGAACATATAGCTCTTTAGATAGACAGATATATATATAGATAGATAGATAGATAGAATACACTATCTATCGCCCTTTTTTACCCGGTTCATTGCCACCCCAAGACGGTCTCTTGCATGCTGGACGTGAATTATCAGTCATCCTGTGATCTAATTAGCTAGAAACATTACCATTTTATGCTGTCTGGCATATACTGTATCTCTCAGACCGATATTAATGATGGAGGTTAGAGGAAATGGCCTTTTTAACTTAAATGTAGTCTATTACTTTGTGCCTACCTTTAATGTCTGCTTCTTGAGATGTATATTTCATACTTTACTTCATGGGCTATTAGGTTTTGAAATACATGAATGTTATCAGTGAAATATGTTGTTCAACTCTATTTAGCAGGAAGCGAAGATTGTGCTACAAATGGCTTGCTTCAGTGGCCGTAGTGTACTGTTGTTCCTGCTTAATATATTTTTCCCTTCTTGTATTTTTGTTATAGTAATGTTCTTTTCAGTAGGTAAAATGACTGTTTTATTCCGTGGTTTATGAAACTGTAGAAAATTAAGCAGGCATATCTATCTATCTATCTATCTATCTATCTATCTATCTATCTATCTATCTATCTATCTATCTATCTATCTGTCTATCTATCTATCTATCTGTCTGTCTATCTATCTATCTATCTATCTATCTGTCTATCTATCTATCTGTCTGTCTGTCATCTGTCTGTCTGTCTATCTATCTATTCCTTGTATTGCTTTATTTATGTATATATGTATGCATCTATTTATTATTTAGCCTTATTCTATTCTATTATATCTATCTATTTATTATATAACTTGACTATCTTTCTATCTATCTATCTATCTATCTATCTATCTATCTATCTATCTATCTATCTATCTATCTATTTGTCTGTCTGTCTATCTGTCTGTCATCTGTCTGTCTGTCTATCTATCTATTCTTCGTATTGTTTTATTTATGTATATATGTATGCATCTATTTATTATTTAGCCTTATTCTATTCTATTATATCTATCTATATATTATATAACCTGACTATCTATCTATCTATGTATCTATATATGTATCTATCTATGTATCTATCTATCTATCTATCTATCTATCTATCTATCTATCTATCTATCTATCTATCTATCTATCTATCTATCTATCTATCTATCTGTTTATCTATCTATTTATCTATCTATCCCTCTGTCTATATCTCTATCGATCTGTTTATTCTTTAGGGTCACTCTCATCTTCTATAGATGAATATAGAAATATAGCTGATCTATGACTTGATGCTATGATATATAAGTGTGTCCTATTGTCCTGACAGTTGTTTAACGACGAATTGTTTTCTGCATACACGAAGGAAGTTTGGATTGGATATCCTTAGTTGTATCCTCGCATATTTATATTTATATTTTAATGACACGACAGCCTATTATAAGATCGTTCCCTGAATTCGGAAAAAATATATAGAGGAGTATATATGTGTTACTAATAAATGAATAATTTTCCCAGGGAAAACTGCTTCAGAACTGGACTGATGTAGCTTACTACAGGCTAGGCCTATATGTCTATTGGTAGGGTAGGGGTACCTTGCTTTTGTGCAGGATTCTTATGTAATAAGGGCTGTAGGGGTCTATGACTAGACTTACAGGAATCATATTTAGATATCTATAAGCACACTTATTAGACATGTCACCTATTAGTGGCATTTCACCCCTACACTGCCTGAATGAGGATTGCACTCAGTGGGATCTCAGAGCCGACTTATGCTGCGCATGCGCCTGTGAAGACATCTGCTACCATAACTCCACGTGTTTATGAATATGTATGATCATCCCCATCATCTTCAGTCTGTCTCTACCAAGCTCTGCCCAAGAAACATTGTATGGCCATCCCAAGGCGAAATTCGGTGCTGTGGAGTCTGGACGGATTTCAGCTCAGATGACAATAGTTGTCTGACACTTCATTTCAACATAGTACTTGATAGCCTAAATGTGTGCTGAGATGTGTCTGTGTATGTGTGTGTGTGTAAGGATAGATAAATAGTTAACACTATATATATTTAGATATAGATAGATAGATATCTCTCTATATATAGAGATAGATATCTCTATATATACAGATATCTATCTATCTATATATATATATATCTTGCTCTAGTTCTACATTAGGATTATTGTATGCGTGATTGATGAATTATACACATTGTAAGAAAGCTAACTTTGTTTTATTGCAATCTGAAAAACAAATTAGGGTAGGATTAGCAAAGGAAACATATACAGATGTCTATTGGATATATGACCGCCTTTACAAGCATTTTACAATCCTCCATGCACACTGGGCTTAAAAAAAAAAACGTCTGTTCTCTTGGGAGTAAAAAACGCTCATGTAGAACATTTTTGGTACATAGTTTAGATGAGTTTAAGAGAATTTTAATTTTTTTCTGCCTCCAAACTCCAATCAGAAACGCAAACCAGAAGGTTTTTTTTCTTAACGTCCTGATGTACATGGACACATAGGAGAACATTGAGTAGCTTCTACAGGCAGAACACAAAATTGCTGTAGAAGCAACGTTTTTTAAGCCAGCGTGCATGGTGAAGGACTAGTGTACAATTCATTCATTTTTATGGCTCATCAATCTGTCCAATGTGAAATTACAACAGCACCATCCATATTAGTGGCAGCAAAAACAACAACAACAGCGGCAACAATAACACCAATAATAACAACAACAATAACATTATTATTATTATTAGTGTTCTACACTTTCAGCTTCGATGTAATTTTTTAATATGTGAGATGTATGCCCGTTGCTGCAAATCGATTTCTCTCTATTTTTTTTTTTTTTACTTTGATGATCCCCCTGTCATCTTGTGAGTAAACAGCAGTGTACACAATGAAGAAATGTTCCATGACAGGAGTAGAAGACGGAGCTGTGTGACTTGTTATCAAGACAATCCTGAGCCATGTCGTGGATCCTGGCTACAGCCACACACAGATCACCCCGCAAACTTTGTTCCCACGACCAATAATGGCAGCCTGTAGAAAAGGCTGCAGCCCTACTGATTTATTCTTTATGCTAAATATGACCCACCGTCAGGGTTACAATGAGGATACACAGCGCTGATTTCTCACACTGGTGGGAGCATTTTGTATACAGGCAGCAAAATCATCATTCCCATTTTTTACCTTCACAATACATATATGTCTCTTATATACATCTTGTATTTAGAGAAAGCAAAATCATCATTCATTTTATTAACTTACACAATACATATATCTTTCTTTATACATCTCCATGAGATGGAGCAAAATGACCATCCCCTTTTTTATAATTTATCTCTGTATTTAGAGAAAGCAAAATGATCATTAATTTTATTAACTTACACAATACGTATGCCTTTCTTTATACATCTCCATGGGGGAGCAAAATCATCGTCCTCCTTTATTACCTACACAATACATACATATATGTCTCTTCTTATCTCTATGGAGAGAGCACAGTACATTTAAGTCTCTTATACGTCGTCTCTCTTATTAATTAGAGGGAGCAAAATTACCACCACCTTTATTAGTCACACAATACATACATTTATGTCTCTTCTTATCTCTGTATTTATATAAAAAAAAGGTAATTATCCCTTTGCTTAACTTACACAGTACATATATACATCTTCTCTCCTCCTTTATTAGTTACACAATACGTACAGTATACTCCCTTTATACATATTATCACCGTATTTACAGGGGTCAATATGACCATCCCCTTTAATAATTACACAATAATACATACAAGTAAGTCCCTTATACATATTATCTCTGTGTTGAGAGGGAGCAATGTGATTATCCTTTTTTATTAACCTACACATACATATATGTCCTTTATACTTCTCTGTATGACGGAGCAATATTGTTATCATGCCTCTTATTAACCTACTCCATACATATATGTCCCGTTTTCATTTTATCTCGAGCAATATGATCATCCCTTTTATAAATTACACAATACATATGTTCCTTATATATCTTATCTCTGTATGAGGGAGCAATATGATCATCCCTTTTATAAATTACACCATACATATATGTCCCTTATATATCTTATCTCTGTATTAGGGAG